>JAATLQ010031351.1:0-10905 GCA_013421005.1 Heliconius erato x Heliconius himera | reverse complement strand
TATTACAAATTATTTGTTTATTATTTACAGTAATTTGTAACAGTCATTTAGATAGTGGTTAGCTTCAAACGATTCTAAGCAAATGGCGATGTCTGTTGGCTGTATGGAAAAGTGCGAGTCGCTTCCTGAATACATCAATCCAATCGTTCAAATGAACGAATCATATGAACCGGTTCATTGTCACAACTGTTCGAGATCGATATCAATCACGGAGATTGACCGATCGACACAAGCCTACTATGAAGTTTGGTAAAATTAAGTTGATGTCAAAGTGACAGATACATAAGAAGCGTTATAAATACTTTTAAATTGATTTTTGAACGTAAATTAATTAATAATATAAATCGTTATGCAAATAATTGATTTAATAATAATAAAATTTATATTTTTTTGTGTATTATTTTTAAATACTTAACCGCTTAAATAAATAATAAAAAAATATCTCAAGATGTATATAACGCCATCTTTTACCCAGAAGTTACTACATATTTTGCAAAAAAAGAAATGAATTAACAAAAATAAAGTGCCCACCGACGAACAGACGTTTCATTTGCATATAAATCTCGTTTTGGTGAATAATTGCCTGTATCTGATTACTTGTCGTTTGGATTTATTTTACGCGTAGTTTACGGCATGTTGTCAAGTGTAATTTATTACGTACAAACTATCACATACATAGATTTATTTCACGATTTCAGATTGCATGAATTTATGTATCGGTGGTAAATGTCAACTAAAATTTAAGTTAAATTAAGTGTATCAAAACAAATGTGGTGCAATATTTATATGTCATATATTTTTTTTATATTTAAATTTATATAAATATATTATAATTCCTGTTGCTGGCCGGATGTCGCGTCGCTGGAGATTAGTAGATTAAAAATATAAATCACTAGCGGGCTCGCGCAGCTTCGCCCGCTTATTTGCACCCTTAGGGGTGAATTCTAAAAAAACCATGAAATACGTGTTCAATGAAATATTTTAAAGGAACACATTTTTCACAAACAACAAATTTTATAAAAATCGGTGCCGTTTTAAAAAAAATCCATACAAACTTTCAACCTCTATTTCATCCTTTTAAGGTTAAAATTTTTCAAATTCCCTTCTTAGTGGATGTTCAGATTATGAAAATAAACATTTGTCCAAATTCCATATTTCCACCATCAGCGGTTACGGCTGTGCGCGCATCTTATCTCAGTCAGTCAGGTACATGTTCTTTTACATATATAGATTACAATCAATTCCCCCATCGAACCCACTTTGCTTAGACAATAGATTTTTTTCTAATAAGTTTTTGAATTTATAATAATAGATATTTTTCGGATTGAAAGTAGATATATTATGTGAATAACAACACATAGTAACTGATGAATTACTTCTTATTAGAATGTACATAACTATTTGATAGAATTCCAGACACATGTGAAAACTTATATATAATTACTTTGGAATAGGAGGGACCATAGATTGTTTTTCTTAAAAATAATACTAGCAAGTATCAATTACCTATATACTTAAACCGTAGCTACATAGTGTTCTTTGATAATATATGAGCAATTTACTAATTTATATCAACATTTTATCAAAATTGTCAAAATTAATATTAATGTAAAAAGGTGTTTTATTAAGATACTTAGGTTTGCACATTTTTTCTATTTATTTTCACATAAACCTTCTACATATAGCAATTTCACTAAACATTTGATAAAACATTATCGTCCTTTGATTAGAACTCCGAAATTTAGAACAAAAGGAACAAAATTGAAGTCTCGTCTCGTCATTAAAAGTTTTTGACACATGAATTTCAATCGGAATTGAAATGGTATCCTTTGAAATAAGTTTTAACGAAGCCACAGTTTGTTTATGATGTAGTTTCTACATAGAAGTAACCTTTGTTTTATTTTGGGATATTTTATTATACCTTTTTTATTTTTGTAATATATTAAGAGTATATATTCATCTACACACTGTATCCTTCATAGAAGGGTAGAAAAAGCTAGTGTTAAGACACTTCATTTTCTGTGGACCGCCCAATTATCGAGACATTTTGTGGTCAGTGGCGATTCACAACGCCGTGCTTTGTCTCTTTACTAGAGTGACGCAATATGCGAAAGAATGAAATATTTAATAATAAAATTTTAAATATTTCATTCTTTCGCGTGGGAATCGAATCCACAACCGTCGTATTTACGGACGTAGGTTTGTCATCCTGCACCACAACGGCCTCTTTGTTACGTTAATTGTAATTGTAATTTTAAGATAAAACCCAAAACTAAAGGTACAATAAAACAATGACAACAAGTGAAAAAAGTTTATTTAAAAAGTCATCAATATCATGATATGAATAAGTTAGGCTTAAACTACGGAATGCATTATTTAGTACTTAGTTGTATGAAAAGTGATATTTTGTATTTAAATACATATAATAATTAATTTGTAAAAAATATTACTAATGAGATATAACATATTTAGATATTACTAATGAGATATAAAATAGAGAATTATAATATATTTTAACTTTTAAGTACAAGTGCCGCAGTCGTGTCTCAATAAAAACTCAATACATGTGAGACAATTTAAAAAGAAAAAAAATATTAATTAAAAATAATTAATAAGAAATAAAAATTAAAAAAATCAAATTTATCAAAAAAGTAATACATTGTTTTCGTACTCTCTTCTTTAATGAATAATATTTTAATCAGATATGTATCTTATGAGTACTTTTTATTTATAATATTAAATTTCATAAATATATACCAAAATTTTGTATTAGTCACATATTTTATTTTATAGTATAAAGGTTATAAGTTATTTTACAGAGTAATATTATGCTGGAAATGTTATAGTTAGTGAAACTAAAATAATATATTGAAGAAAATATTATTGGCTATTTTCAAGAAAAATAAAACGCTCTTATGTGCTACAAATAAATATGTTAAGTACATGCTCATTTTTTTTAAATAAAATTAAAGACATATTTAAATTATAAGTACAAAGAAGACAAATAAAAATAGAGTGGCCGCTTTTTTAAAGTCACAATGCACATTAAATAGTAAATAGTACAATACAGTAACAATATTATTAAAGCGTAGTAAAAAATGACAACATTTATTAAGTCCTACAAAATATTTATGCCGCTTACACACTTATGTATACTTAACGTTATAAAGCTGAAGAGTTTGTTTGGTTGAACGCGTTAATCTCAGGAACTACTGGTTCGAATTGAAAAAAATATTTTTATAGTATATAAGTCCATATATCGTGGAAAGTTATAGGCTATGGGATATATTACATTTCGCATAAAGTAACATTAAACTTAAACTATAAATGTTCACTTCAGCTACTTGTCGCTAGGTGGCTCTTATTTACAAACGTGAACTTCATTCCTGATGACGCACTTGTCGCACGACACTCGACAACACCAGTGGAAACGACAGTGGCACTTCGTTTCTTCTTCCGTTTTCACTGTGTTGTAGCCGCGTCCGCAGCACAGCGTTTCACAGCCGTCTTCGCCTAAAAATTAAATGAAAAATACATGTTTTGTTAAATAATATTTATGTAATATGTATTCACAGTAATATTTTTGAAATAATAAAAAATGCTTTTTGTATTTTGTAAACATTCATAAGAAATAAACAATTTTTCCATGAAAACACAATGCGGAATAAAATATATTGCTTGCTTGAAACTTTTTAAGTTTAAAATCAGTTTAGATAAAATGTATTTTAAATCGATTAAATAGACAGCTACATTTATCCTACATTACCTCTAGAAGTTCTATTACAATGTCTTCCGTGAGTACCAAAGGAACCAGTCGTGACATCTGGCTCACAGTACGAAGGGGATGGCTCGAGAAACACAAGCTCTGACTTGCGGGGCTGCCTGCCTATACCTGCGTTTTGCCTTGTACTGAAAATTAACATTTGAATACAAATAAGTATCATTTGTAATTTGTGAAATAACAGTTATTTTTCTTTTTATATATGCGAGTATATCCCGTTGACAGATTCAAGCACTGTGAAAATACGTAAAATTTATAAAATTTATATGTTATGTAAGGTTATACATATATAAATTTACAGACACGTGGTCCGTTCTATTTTACGTATTTTCACAGTGTCTGAGTCTCTCAACGGGACGGATCCTCATTTGGAAATGAAAAAAATAATAGGAAAGCGTGGCGTTGAGTTCCAAAACACAATACACAATATTTTGAACTCGAGTGAGATGTGGAATGTCCTAACATATATTTAGAATCGTTCTTGCCGAATTTGAATCCACAACCATCGTTTTGACAGGCTTGGCTGTTGCAACTGTCTCACGACAGAATCAACTATTATAGGCTTTATTTAGCATACAGGCAATATCAATTGACAGCTTATCAATCATTACACTATAAAATTAATAATGAAAATATGTTTAAAAAATATATTCTCAAAACATTGTATATTCTTAAAAGTATACTATGTTTTTTAAGATTTTTTGTTAACCTACAAAAGTTGACTTATAGTATTCAATGCGTGGGTCGCGAGTTCAATTCCGGCACGTTTCATACAAATATTTCTCATGACTAACTTGAGAAAAGGTGCATAATTTCCATCAATGAGCACGTATTGTAGCGACATCAGAACATAATATGTGATACGTGTTTGGCTTACGGTCAGACCTCGTGTTGCGTTGAGGTTCGGGAGATCGAAAGTTAGAGGGCGTATATGCGATCTATTATATTCATTTCTTATTGCATCAGTCGTCTAGAAGACAAATAGTTGATATGTAACTTTACTATTGAGAAATTTAACGAAATAAGGCATTAAAAAATATTAAATAAAAAAAATCAAAATCAGCTTCACGCTGTATCTCGCACACAGCAGGGTAGGCAGAAGGAATCTAGTGTTAAGACACTGTGCCTCACTTTCCGCCGAAATTGGAACTCAACGCCGCGCTTAGCCTCGACACGACAGAGCGAAGAAATTAAAATATACATTTAAATAAACATTTAATTTCTTCGAGTGGGGATCGCACTTTTTGAAAAGTGCGTTGCCATTGTGCAGTTTATTTTTAAGAAGTGCTTTGCCATTTGCGATAATTGGTATGGGACCTCCTTTCAAATGGACTCTACCATACAAAAAAAGAATAATCAAAATCCATTCATCATTGCCTCAATAATCAATGAACATATATACAAACAGAACAATCAGTCACATCAATATTCTCTTCGGTTTTGAAAGAATTTGCTAGATTTTTAAACACAATTTGCTACTTATTATATATATTAAAACATAAAAGGTATAATTTTATATAATTTTTTTGTTTATTATATAATTACTGTTTATTAAATCAACTTTAATCTATATTTTATGATATATAAGGGGTTAACGGGAAGGAAAGTCCAGTACAATATAATATGTAAATCTAAATATTTCTACACATAAACTCTTGTTTATGACCATAACTGGTCAATAAAGAATATAAAAATATGTTTAATAATGTATACCTACTTATAATAATAAAATTGTAACGGATCGGTGTCTGTATATGGAAGATATATAAGAAAAAATGTTATTGGGGTTATTTATTAGTGTAATAGAACCCAAATCAATGATTTCAATTTTTTTTTCGTTTTTTCTCGCTAATCACAGAAACGGCTTCAATGCAGTTTTCACTATTGGATTTTGGCAAGCTTCAGTTAACATTTAGTGCTGGTTTTCTTCCAATCGGTTGAAAAATAAAAATAAAATTATCAAAATAGGGAGTTGCATGTGCCAATATTGCTATAAAATAAATGTTTTATTGCATTGGGAAAAATTTTAGCTATCCCTGTATGAATATTGTCTTTGAAATGATAAACATCATCATTGGATCATGAAAGTAATTGAGATGAGAAAATAAATAATTGTGTTGTACAAGCGAGCGAGACCACGCGGGGCCATTAGTATTAAAATAAAATATTAAGTCACGTCCTGGGGAACTGTAATTTGAGATATGGATGTCATGAGAAAAGCCGAGGAAATTAAATAGAAATACACGGACGAATCGACTTTTTTGCCTGACCAGAAATGGCTGTGAGTACTATGTCCATAAGGGGGAAATAAATTATTTTCACCAAGAGTTGTTACCGGAGTTTCTTCTTTTACAGCAAGGCGAAGAAAAAAACAACAACAAAAAGAGCACAGTATAAGCATATTTCTTACAATAATATATAACCAAGGCAGGATTCAAATCTACGACCTTCTCCTTATTAATCGAACCGTTAGGGCGATAGGAAAGTGGACTACTAATAAATTATAAATTTATTATTTTTATACATCAATATCGATACATGAGTCAGAGTTGGCCTTGGAGAATTTTAATTACTTATATCGTATAAAATGTTAAAGTGTAATTTTAAACAGCAGGTGTCACATTTTTTTATAATATAATTCAGCTATTTCTTTATGAATTTTAATATTATTTTTTCTAACTAGAAATACGTTTAGTAATATAAATATAATCATTCCCCGAAGGGTTATTATACCCTTCGGGGAATGATTATATTTAATATATTTTAATTTCCTAGATCTGTTCTGGTAAGACATAACATGGCGTAGAGTTCTGCCACTTCATTATGTTTTTATCGAAAAAAATAAGCGATGCCTTCCCCGTTTCTAATTGAGTGGCAGAAGAGGTGGTTGTTAGAGCGAGGAAATAAAAATATTAAATATTTCGATCATTCGAGCGGGGGTCGAAGCCACAACTTTTCACCTTTACACCACGCTTGCGCCACGACTGGCTTCAAATAAAATATAATTTAAAAAATATAATATATTAAATTTCGATATTTAAATTATTTTAATTTCTCAGATCTGTTCTGGTAAGATATAACATGGCGTAGAGTTCTGCCACTTTATTTCGTTTTTTCGAGAAAAATAAGCTATGCCTCTATGTTATGCTATATTATGCTATGCATTCGGCGGAGAGTGGGGAACGGAACTTGCTCGTAACATTAGGTTTCACTTTGCCTATTCTGCTATATGCGGGATACAGCGTTAAGCTTAAACAAGAAAATAATATTTTTTCGTTTTTTTCGCTTTAACCAAACACACAAGAATGCCACAAAATTATTTTATATATTTTCTGGTTCTATGTGCCATAAAAGGTAACATAACCTTATACGGCTATTCTGCTTTTACATATTATCAAGTGAACAATCCATGAAATCCAACTTAAAATTTCAAACCTTGTATTTTAGGTACAAACTGTAAATTTTAGCTTATGTTTGTTATTATTTTGTACATATTTTATATAAATGTACATAAAAACAATATATGATGTTGTCGTGGCGCAACGGCACAGCGTCTGGCAGTAAATGTGAATGATGGGTTCGTTTCCTACTCGCAGGAATGAATTAATTTAATTTTGACGCTCTGGAAACAAGTAGCGGCACGAAGTATGACTGTAAAACCGACTGGTTCTGGTGGGTTCGATCCCCACTCGAGGAGATGAAATATTTACTTAAATTTATATTTCCATTTCTTCGCTCTGGTGTCGAGGCAAAGCGCGTTCACAAACGTTGAGTTCTGCTACTCAACACGCAAGGCCTCCAGAAATCGGCAGAAAGTGGGAACGGAGTGTTTTAACTCTAGGTTCCCTCTACCTACCCTGCTGTGTGCGGGATACAGGGTGAAGCTGATTTATTTATTTTATTTTATTTGAAAACAAGATAAAACACGGGGTTCAGTTCCACAACTTAATTTACGAGTTTTTAAAAAATTTTGAAAAGCCAAAAGGTTAGGTCAGTTAGTTAGTGTATCCCGCAATTAGCATTGTAGGCATAGAGAACATGAGAACCAAGTGACACTCCGTTCCCAGAAAGGCACGTCCGTCCTCTATTGAGTGGCAGAAGAAGAGCTTGTTGATAGAGCGAGGAAATGAAAATATTAAATATTTCGATCTTTCGAGTGCGAATGGAAGCCACAACCTGTCACATTTACACCACGCTTGCGCCACGACTGATTTTAAATAAAATATAATTTAAAAAATATAATATAAATAAAATAAGATAATAGTCAGTAAAATAACTTTGTAGCGGGTGTCAGGTGGGCAAGTATGAGTCACTGTCCGTCGTCCGGTCGGTGTCTAAGGTCAAAGTTGCAAAATAATTTCATATTCATGATATCTCGTGTCTAGCTGCGATCGACACTAAATCCACACAATCTTGTCTTTTACTGTGGAGACCTAAATAATTTAAATTAAATCAGCTGCATGTTGTAGTAATGTAAAGGCAGTCTGTTTCCCATTTTCCGTCGAATTCTGGAGGCTTTGTCTCGACACCAGAGCGAAGAAATGAAAATATAATTTTTTCCTAGAGTGGGAATCGAACCTACAACCCGTTGCGTTTACGGTTACATTATGTGCTATGCTACAGAAATAAAAAAAAAGAAAATAGAATATAGAAAGCAAATATAAATAATTTGTAAAGCAAAAGTTTGTTTTTTAACTTTCTCTCATTTCGGTGGAAAATGTTTACATTCTGATATTGATCTGTTCTGTTCTCTTCTCTAACAGAGTATTACTTAAGACTAAGTTCCCTATGCTTACTCATTACATAAAATTATGAAAAGTAAAATATGTAACTTTTTTAGACTCGCGCGGTATCCAGCATATAGCAGGGTAGGTAGAGTGGAATCTAGTGTTAAGACATTTCGCTTTCCACTTTATGCCGAATTTTCGCGACCAGAACCAGAGTAAGAAAATGAAAATATCAAGTAATTCGTTCCCGCGGGTGGGAATCTAACCTAAAACCGTCATTTTTACAGTCACATGCTGTGCCACAGTGCCACGACGGCCTCATGGTTTTGATAATAACGATATTCTTTAGCTTTACGCTGAATCCCACGTACAGTAGGGTCGACAGAGAGAACTGAGAACCCAAAGACAATCGTTTCTCATTAAGACACTTCCGTTCACTAATGTCTATTAATTCTGGAGTGATTGCGAATAGATATAACAACGATTCTAAATATTTATCTAAATAACTTACCGTCGTATAACAAGATGCGTCTGAGGCGCGTGTACAGCAGGCGGCGGGTGAGGTGTCACGAGTCGGGCTCTGTGGTACTTCTCCCTCAGAGCGGCGCCGACCGCCCTGAACGGTGGTAGAGCACGCCAGCAGGTTCGCACCGCGCAGGACCCGGATACGCCGTGGCATTTACATTCCCGTCGGACTAGGTCTTTGACCATCTGATAAGGAATTAATCGAAATTAATATTTAAAAAAATATTCAAAAACAATAAGTTTTCTTTTAGCCTCACCTATATCTCACACACAGAAAGGCAAGCAGAAAAAAACTAAAAAAATATACATACGCTTTATTTTTGATTCACTTAAGTTACTGCCTGAGACCGTAAGAACAACATGCGCAAGAAGTTCAGTGAGATTTTTATTTCAAATTAATTATTTGATGATTTTCAATTATTTGTCAGTAAAAATTTTCAATAAACACGTTTAAAATAGAATAAATATTGATGTTGATAAATTTGTTAGAATCAGTAATTGTGCTTCGGTGTCAAATAATCAATGGTCAAAAATCATTTAATTATTTAAATTTGAAAGAAATAACCAAATTAACTTAAACAATGCAGCGCAAAAATTCTAGTAAAAAAATTTAAAATGTTAAAAAAAAGAACATGTGGCGATGCTTACTTAATTTTTTTTGGTAAACATTATACATATTCATCTTAGAACTTAGCCATTATGGTAAAGGGTATTTAAAAGATTTATTATTTTTGCTTGAATTATTTGGCCAGTTAATTTTTATTTATATAAAAAAAAAATTACACAGACATCAAAAGATATTCAGTTGTTTTATATAGTTTATAATAAAACGTGTTTTTGCTACACTTAGCAAGTGATAATGTGAGATGTATCGCTGGTAGAACTATAATTTAAAAAATAAAAACATCTACGCAGTAGTCATCTCTCACAGAAAATTACGTCTAATAATCACCGTCATTTCCTCTATACTCGTTTATCGTCAAGTATGTAACTATATATATGTATGTAAATTATATATATGTATATTATAATTAGTAACTTGTAGCTTATATTCTTACAAGTTTTTTGTCTAGCTTCATGTAATATATCGCTAATAGTAAGAAAAGCAGTGGTAAACGTAGTGTCTAGTCTAGACACTCTATTCCCCTCGTATCTAGACAAAGCGCGGCGTTGAATTCCACTACTGACCACGCGATAATTCGAAATTTAGGCGGGCCTACCCTGCTACATATACATATACAGGATACAGCGTGAAACTCAAAATGAAAAATAGTAAGTTTAAACCATAAAAATATAAGTTAGCAACCAATAAAAAAGCTGACTTAGCAAATCATTCACCATTTTCTTTTCCATACAAATATTTCCTTTTAAAATACCAAGAAACCTATCGAAATGTCCAAACGGTCAATTGATTATACGTGAAGAATGTATTGCACGAGGTAGAATGCATCGTCGTCTCGCTGTTTACGTCATAACTTTGTGTGTACCGCAATAATGCAATGATTTTGTCCTCCGGCACCTCTCTTAGAGGCTTTGGAGATTGTCTATCTTTATTGGGTAGTAGAATTTTCTGCTTATTTTATTTATAGTATTTTATGAACATGTAGAGTCTTTGTGACTGTAAAACTGACTGTGTTCGCGACGTCGGGATATTCTCGCGTTCGCGGACTTGACTCGACATGTCGTTACAAGTTCGTAGTTGCGTGTCGTGACTCGTGACGTCACACAATTATAATAGTTTTAAAGTATTATTTAATATTTTCTAAATTAGTATATTAGAATTATAGATAGTTATATGTATCACATTTTAGATGTGTATAGTAATTCTCGAATTTGTATCGTAATTATATATATAGTTTAATATAGTTTATC
>JAATLQ010031350.1:0-10905 GCA_013421005.1 Heliconius erato x Heliconius himera | reverse complement strand
GAACATAAAGTTACAAAAATATATACGTGTAATACATAATTAGCTTTATGTATATTTTATAAATATCAAATATCAACAATGGTCGTATTTTTTTATTTAAAACAATCAAAAATTCTTTGACGATAATGTCGTAAAAAAAATCATATTAGAAGTCATTATAGTTGTCAATCGATTGTGCTTATTAAATCATTAATCATGTATTTTAAGCGGGCGAAGCCGTGGGCGAGCCGCTAGTATTACATAAAAGTATATTATATAGAAGTGAAAATAATGTGAAAAATAAAACTATATTTTTTTGAGGCCAGTCGTGGCGCTGCGTCACGAAGTGTGACTGTAAAACCGACTGGTTGTGGGTTCGATCCCCACTCGAGAAGATGAAATATTTATTTAAATGTATATTTCCATTTCTTCGCTCTGGTGTCGAGGCTAAGGGCGGCATTGAGTTCCGCCACTCATCACGCAATGCCTCCAGAATTCGGCAGAAAGTTGGGAAAAATGTGACAATGTTATAATTTATGTATTTTTTTTCAATTTCATATTGAAGTCCGCGTATAGCAGGGCAGGTAGAGAAAAGCAAATTCCAAATTACTTTATGGTCTTCTTTTCGCGTAAATTCAAAATATTGTAAATTGAGTCGCGGAAATTAACGCTGCATTTTTATAATAAGAGCAACGAACTAACAAATTCCTATTAGTTTTTCCACGTTCCAAAAATATTTAGAAAATGTAATCCATAATCTAAAACCAGCCGTACAATCAAATTAAATGAGATCTCATTAAAACGCGTCGGTATTGAGTGTACGTGACTAATTTGTTACCGTGAAGCCTTTGAAAGTTTTATTATGGCTGACATAAAGGATATTTGCGTACGAAATTTTATAAAGTAATTTCGTTGGCTTTGTATTAATTGTTTTAATATTATATATAGATGTGTTTATCTATACTAATTTAATAAAAGAGTTTTTTGTTTGTTTGTTTAAACGATAAGATTTCTGGGTCTACTGGTCCGATTTACTTATTTTCACCAACGATTTCGTACTGTTGTGCTTGCACTTTCGAAAAATTATTGAATATCTAAATTATAATGATTATCTTATGGCAAATGCAGCAATATGTATATATTATAAAATAATTATAAATTGTATGCGGGCGAGGCCGCGAGTGGGCCGCTAGTAATCTATATTTCTATAGCTATCTACATATATCTATCTATACTTATATTATAAAAAGAATATAAGCAACATATTATATAGCGTATATGAAAAGTTTATTTGGTTGGACGCGCAAACCTCAGGAACTACTGGTTCAAATTACAACATTTTGTCGCGTAGGCTAATCCACCTATCAAGGAAGGCTATATTGTATAAATTAATTGTTCCTAGATAACCCAGCATATCTGTCGGAGTCCTTCCCACCTTTAAAATTTTAAGCGGGCGAAGCCGCGTTTTTTCGCTAGTATTACTCGTATGTAAGTTTTCTTCTATGCACTATTTTATATTGCCAGTGAAACGAATGGAAATTGATAACGACGCTCTATGACGAAAATTGAAACTATTGAAATGTATTGAAGAACATCTCGCAGAGTAAAAGCTCTCGTTGAGTTATTGAATGTCTTTTACTATATTTCTGAAGTGAAGAGTTATTTCTTGACATTTTTTGATGCCTTTATGGATACCGTATTTTAAACTTTTCTTGTTTTATTGCGTTGAAATTTGTTTTAATTTTGTATTATAAGGATAGTAAAAAAAATTTATAAAAGTTGACAAAACTTAAATTTGCGGGTATATGAACTTATTTTCTATGAAATGAACTGCAAATATAAGTTTGTAATGTTTTTTTTTCGATGAAATATGTATAAACATTGACTTTTCTGATTTTAACCTTTATTTTATGGTGAGTTCTCACTTGGTGCTAAATTTTATAGCTGTAGATCGACGGGAATTACCCTAATAGGTCTTGATTATGCGGTGAATTTCAAACAAAATGCAACAAAATTAATACATCAATGTTTGTGTCTTTTGATTGCTTTGACTTAGAAACTTCACTTTTCTCCAAGAAACCATATACCTAAATGTTGATATTAATTTCTATTTTGAGGTACGGAACCCTAAAAAACATATATCTAATTTATTACATGCTTTTATTTTACTTGCCGTGTTAATATGTGTGTAGGTAAAATCTTAGAGGCTCAATTTGACGCATTTCCCGTCGTCCCATTGACCTGAAATCTGGTTTATTTAATTCAGTTCTGAATACAACGAAATTCCATATATAATCAATATTGTTGTTAATACAAAATGGCTGCCATAAAAACATGGCGGATTTAAAATTATTGCACAACCCTAGGTGGATTGTGCAAAAATGAGTGTATCAAATTAAAAGACTAGATTTGTGAACTACATTACACCAAAAAAAATTTAGAAAGCTTGTATTTAATATTTTTAATTAATATTTTATTTTAACTATATAATTATGGTAACGCTGTCAGCAGCTTCAGTGTCTGACTGTGTAAACGCGACGGTTGTGGGTTTGATTTACACCCGGAAAGAGCGGCGTTGAGTTTTGCCTCTCAACACGCAATGTATTATAAATTGGGCGGAAAATGACGAACGGAGTGCCTAAGCACTGTCATCTGCCTACCTTGCTATATGTAGGATTCAATGAGAAGCTATTCACTCATATGTACTGATATGTACTCTTAAGTCCAGGTAGCTGATGCCGGGCAAAACCCTAGTTGCAAATAATATAAAATATTCATACAATTAAAATCTTATATTCTTAATTGTTCTTAAATGTATGTTCCCTCTGATTACTTAATTAAATATATTTATTATATTTAACTTTGCGTCCCTCAATTAGCGTTCTTGGAAATGCTACAAAAGCTAAAGCTGAAGAACTATATGTTTTTTATGATTTAACTACCCGGTATACCAGAGCTTGCGTAACAATTAAATATATTTATTAGTCAAACAATATTTATATCTTATTTTAACATTTTTAAAGTGCTATTACACTTTTAAGAAAGAAATATACTTATTAGAAAACGTATACAAATTAGAAATTTGAAAATGTATAGGTTTTTGAACCCGCGCCTCTTGGAAACCGTCCAACCACTTCCTTTGACTACTAAGCTACACGTTCTCATCGAGCAACTTCTAAATTTTTATACGTTTTTATAAGTAATATTTATATCTATTTTATTTTAGCTTCACGCTTAGCTAAGCATGGCATGACAATACTGACATTTATATTTGTTATAATAATAAGAAAAAAAAACTTTTGATTTTGAATTTTTAAATAAACTATATATACGTTTATATCATACAATAAAACTGTTACTTTTATATTGAAAATAGCAACTTTTGAGTTTGTTACCGGTTGTTCTCAGAAGCAAGTAAAAAAAGCTTATAAACAACAATTTTTATATATTTTAATCTCGCAACTTAAATCTAAGCCAGTGTCCACCAAGCATGCGCGGGTTGAATGAATCGGTGGAGAGCTGGACGGGGAGGCGCGTGCGCTCCGACGGCGACACCTCCACGTGCAGTAGAACTTGGTACAGCAGGGACTTGAGCTCGCAGAGGGCGAATCTAGAACCTGGGGGAAACGAAAATTACTATAAAAACAACCATAAATATCTGAGTAATTTTTGAATTTTATGCAGAAACGCGAAGGTTTCAACCCATATTAGGCGCAATTATAATATAAGCAGGCCAGAGGCCATGAAACCAGTCATGGCGCAGAGGCACAAGCGCGTAACTGTAAGCGTGACACATTGTGGGTTCGATTTCCGCTCAAGGAAATGAATTGAAATGAATGAATGACATTTCCTCGCTTTGGTAACAAGAAGCTCTGATAAGCGTTGGGTTAAGTTCCTCCACTCAACAAGCAATGCCTCTAGAATTCGGCGGGAAGTGGAGAACGGAAGTGTCTTAATGGGAACGGTGTGTCTTAACACTAGATATCCATGCTCTCTTTGCCTACCTTGTTATGTGCGGGATACAGCGGGAAGCTCAAATCAAAATCAGCTTCCACAGTTACCAGGGCTGATCTGGTGCTACGATACTCCGTGCCCCATTTTATTCCTTTTTTTAGTTATGTACATTATATTTTGAGATTCGGAACCCAAGATGTTAAAAAAAATATTTTATGGGAAAATGTTAATATTTTGGGGATAATCAGTGAAAACCTTGTGATAAGAGTTGCGTTCTACACTCTGTTTTAAAAATTCCATGTTTAGCCCAATATAGGATGGTATGTATTAAGTAAAGATTTTTTCTACTTCATTCTCACCGTGACTTATTTGCCAGTAGATAACTACCATAGCCATAACTAAAGATACAAAGGTCCTACACCAAAATGCAATAATCAAGAAAGTATGATATTAAAATTTTAAATATAGCTCGTTAACTGCACGATGACAGCTCACGAATATAAATTAATTTTTAAAAAAAAAAACCGACTTCATACAACGAACTAAAAAGTAAAAAATAATTTTACATAAAGTAAAACGTACTTGGTTTTAATTTTTTGTAGTAGTAGATGTTTACGTTATTGGTATTTATTCGTAACTACGCCACACATAATACAGTATGGATAAAAATCATAAAATAAAATAATAATCCTACGTCTAAACTGTTGAGGGATCTTGATAATTTTTTTAAGGTATGGGTTTGAAATATGTTATCCTATATGCTGCTTCCTAAAAAGAAGCGCAGTCGTTTCCATCTCGTATAATACATGTCTACAAGATTTTGCTATAAAATACTTACCAATACAATTTCTAGGGCCAATACCAAATGGCATATATGCCATGGGATTGATGTTATGTTTATTCTCTTCTGAAAACCTTTCAGGATTGAATTTGTAGGGGTCTGGGAAGAAGTCCGAGTCGTGATGGAAGCACCATACTGGTATTGAAAGTATTTCACCTTGTTTCATCTATGGAGAATAAATAAAATCACTATAAACAAGCTGTTACTCCAATAGACATTGTCTATTAATTGGTGGAATTCCTAATGGATAAGTACTTGGGCATGATTATATTTCATAGCTTCACGCTGTATCACCACATATGGATGCACAGAGGGAACCTTGTAAGTGCCACTTTCCGATCCCCAAACTACGTCCAATTTTCGAGACATTGCATTGTAAAAAAAATATTTGTTAAAATATTTACTTACAATAAAGTCCTTAGTCGCTTTGCTGTTTGGTTTACCCATGTTATAATCTTTGATACATTGTCTGTCCAAAGCCAATGCTGGCGGCCAAAGTCTTAGAACCTCTGAAAAACAACTCTCATATTGAAAAATATCTTTAGAAAAGTTGTAGTAAGCGTATAAGAATTTCGACGTAGCATGATAAGAACTAGAAGAAAGTTTGGTGGGCAGAGTGCTTGGACGGTCTTAGATGGACGATTTCCAAATAGCGCGGGATCAAGTCCCAACGTTCAAATTTATATACATATTTCCAAAATATTTTTCTATTCTTAATCTTCATAGCCCCAAAAATTATGACTTACCTGATGCTACCATATCCATGTAAGTCATGTTTTGTAT
Organism: Heliconius erato x Heliconius himera; assembly: GCA_013421005.1. Classification (NCBI taxonomy): domain Eukaryota; kingdom Metazoa; phylum Arthropoda; class Insecta; order Lepidoptera; family Nymphalidae; genus Heliconius; species Heliconius erato x Heliconius himera. The sequence goes on along the minus strand of JAATLQ010031350.1, from coordinate 5,348 downwards.
AGAATCGAAGCTTAGTTTTCCACCATTCTTAACATGCTCCTCTTTAATTTCCTTAACTAATCTGTGCTGTACTTCTGGATGTACGGCCAGTTCGTGTAATGCGAAAGACATCGCAATAGATACTGTTTCGAAGCCAGCCATGAAGAATAGTACTGCTTGAGCTGTTAAGTCAATGTCAGACCAAACTAAAAAAGAAAATTAATATTATTGAAAATCGGTTCAGCTGTCCCGAAGATCAGCCTGTACAAACAGAGAGACGGACAAACAGACAACAATTTTAAAATCATTTCAATAAATAAAATTATATATTTTAATCATGTCATTTCAAAAAATACAATAATTTTAATAAATATGTACCTCTGCTTATAGATTTCTTGCCAACGTCCGATTCTTCAACGGTAGCGAACCCAGTGTCCTGGATGACATCGTTTCCTGCTTTCTCTTCATGAGCGAGACGTCCTGTTAACAAATTATTATAATAAAATATTTATAGTATAAATGAACTCTATGAAACAAAGTATTTAACTTTATGTTTCATAAGGTTGTATATTCGACCCTTCATCGGGAGCAATGATATTAAATTTTTCCTTTTATGTTAGATTCTGCTATATCAGACTCAATGTGATAATAATGGGTTGAAAATTCAGAACAGAATGATATATTACTACAGTTAGTTAGTTTAATCCTTGTACTATAAAACAAATGTTTATTTTGTCTTTAGTTCACGCTATATCCCGCCCATAGCAAAGACTTACCCTGCTACATGCAGGATACAGTGAAAACTATTATAAGTTTCGAGACACTCTGTTCCCTACTTTCCACCCAGTTTTCGAAATATTGTATTTATCGAAATAATGGAATTGTAAGTGGAGTGGAAGTGGAATAAGTGTAGGACGATAGGATAATAATACCTTTCTTGGCTTCCATAAGAAGATGAATCATGTCGGGTCTGATGATGTTCTTCATTTCTCTGTTCTTCATTGTACTAGTTACGAGTTGGATGAAGAAATCTTTTGTACGGCTCGTAAATAAAGAGATGTTAAAATACTGTGGAGAATTTTGCTTTTTATATTAGAAGTAAATTAATATTACTTTTTAATTTAAAAATAGCACAGATAATTATTTGAATTTGAATAGATTTAGACATAGCACAGATATATATGATAAAGCTTTAAGAGGGTTTAATTCTGTACATTAAATATATTACAAGGATTTTTTGAAGTGAGCTGGGCTGAAGAGTTCGGAAACCATTGTTTTTTTTATGCCAACAGAAAATGCCTGCCTAGGACTAATAGCTATATAGCAAAAATTTTTCATCAAAATTCCTCCAGTTATTTTTGTGTGAATCGCGAGCAACACATATTTTTGTTTTCTGTTACTTGTATAAAGATCCTAAATGTTTAATTAAAATAGACGGACTTGTAAATAATTAAAAAAACCGCACCTTAGCAAGACCTGGACACGCAGAAACAAAGAAGAAAAACAACATTTGACGTAAGTTGAATACAGAAGCCAATTTTCCCATCTTGTAGAACTGGTTCTCCTCGTCTGTATGAGAGTCCACTTTGAGGCCGAAAGCGCAAGACGCGATGACGTCATTGGTATAGCGCGATGTTAAATCTTTACAGTCTACATCGATGTATTCAGCTAAAAATAAAAACAATATTGTTAATCTTCACTATTTATTTAATTAATTAGATAAGATAAGAGAAGAAGAAAGAAGTCGCACTTTTTGAAGCTAGTGATACGTACGTCCGATTGTATGTACGTCCCCCCAAAAGTTATTAAGGTTCACGTAATATGAATATGAGGTGTAATTATTTGGAAACCAAAAGGCGTATAACAATTAATATTTTCATTTGAAATATTACAAATATTTTCATTTTCCTCGCTGTGGCAGTTAAACCGCGGCGTTGAGTTCCGTCACTCCATACGTAACATTTCGAAAGTTGAAAAGTGTATCTTAACACTAAATTCATTCTGCCTACTTACGCATAGCAGACGAAGGAAAAAGCGTTAAGCTGTTTATCTGTTTCTTGCACTTACTCTTAGATTTGCTGATCTTCTTCTTAAGAGCTCTGATCATCTGTTCGCCGACTTCCTCCATGAAGGGTATCATCAGCTTTATCTTAGAGCTCGTGAACGCTGGGCTTAGAGTTGACCTCATGTCCTTCCATTCTTCACCTGAGGATTATTAGTAAATGCTAATTAGATAGTTAGCAATGGATTTTTCATTTTCAGCTAAAAACATTTAGATAGGACTTTCATGACATTTCTATGTTTTTTTATAATTAGATAGTCGCAGCCCATTCATCTAATAGAAATCAAATTTTGTCCCCTTTTTATTTTTTAGGGCTTAATCACAAATGTATATAGTTTCAGAGATATAGATTTTTCCTGTACTATCTGTAGATGCCAGTTACCAAATTTCATAATTCTAGGTCAACCAGAAGTACTCTATGAATTTATATTTCCTTAATAGTGTCAAAATACGTGTTTTTTTCGATGGTGGATGCTGATGGAAATAAAGAAATATTTTCTTTAGAAATCATGGATCTGAGTAAATGGCTTAAATTTCAACTCGATATATCCAATTTCAACTCGATATGTTCCTGAGAAGGCTCTTGGGAGACAAACAGACAGACAGAGAGACAGACGGACAACAAAGTAATCTTATAAGGGATTCTTTTTTTTAAAAAAGGTACGGAACCCTCTTCGGACTACTACTTGTTGCCCGTCTGTCCGTCTGTCGACACCATTTATCTGTAGAAAAACACCATTTATTTGTTTAAAAACATATTTTTTTAGATAGTTTCATATAAAATTAGGGCATATGCCCGTAAACTTAAATCGACTTTTATAATTTGTACTTCTCGTTAACCTACAATCCTGAGATTGCCTCGGTGAGCGAGTCCGACTGGCATTTAGCCGTTTTATTTGTATGGGATTCCGTTTAAATAAGAAATATATCGTCATCTGTAAAAGTCCTACTGTCATAGTTCATGGGATACAGACAGACAGACGGATGGACGAAAGTCTTAGTAATATCAGCCTGTTTTCCTCTTTGGACATGAAACCCTAAAAATTAAATCAGCTTCACGCTGTATTCCGCACACAGCAGGGTAGCCAGAGGGAACCTAGTGTTAAGAAACTCCGTTCCCCACTTTCTGCCGAATTCTGGAGGCTTTGCGTGTTAAGTGGCAGAACTCAACGCCGCGCTTAGCCTAGTTAATATTACTCGCACCTTTTAGAGTAAACAAACTCCTAGAAAAAAGTGGCTCTACTTTATTATCTGCGAATGCTCTGTGATCTATAAAATATTCAAAATCTTTAATTGTAATTTTCTTCACTAGGTCAATGTCGCGTATCATTACTGTAGGTTTGGTGAACTCATAGCTGCCTACAAATCTGGGGACAAAATTGATAGTTTTAGAACCCAAATATTTTTTTTTACTTATACGTTTTTTTTTGCTTTTTATATAATATTCAATGAGTTCAGTCGAAAGCTTCTGCTTTAAGTGAGAGTCGAACTAAAAAACGAAATAAAAACGGTAAAAAAATCATGTTTGTTGTGTGAAAGCCTCCTTAAACATTAATTTTATTCTGTTTTTTAGTATTTGTTGTTAAAGCGGCAACAAAAATAGATTATCTCCGAAAACTTCAATTGACTAACTTTTTTTTTTATGGAAAAGACAAGGCAAACGAGCATTCGGGTCACCTGATGGTAAGTGACTACCGCCGCCCACGACCTCGTGCAACACCAGAGGAGCTACAGGTGCGTTGTTGGCCTTTAAGGTGGGTTGGGCGCCGGAGCCCGGCATTACCTGATGCGAAACGCAGTGGCATAAAGCCACTACTTCACGCCGGTTTTAAATGCCGGGGGTGGTAATGATCGGGTCGAGTCTGCCCATGCGTAACTATCACAGTTTATGAGATAATATATTGAGTTTATGATATACTATAATCTGAAACGAGACCGAACGAAACCCTTTGGGTTTGGTTGGAACCAAAATACCCCGTTCCTCATTTTAGCAGATTTTTCCAGACATTGCATATTGAGTGGCGGAGCTCAATGCCGCGCTTCATTTTCTAAAGGCGAGAAATTTAAACTATAATATTAATAAAATATAACCATTCCCCCGAAAGTGAATAGAACCTTAAACTAAACTTTGACACATATGATAAAACTAACCTTTCATTCTTGAATGTATAGTACAATCTGTCTAAGTGAACATAAAAATGCCTTTGCCTGAATAAAATACCCGCCATGTTGCCGACGAAGGGCACCGCCCTGAAATGCTTCACTCCACTATCGCTGAACCTGGAGTACACCTTGTTAAAATACAGTACTATAACTGCTATAAGTACTGACGTCCATATTAGGAATATCATCTGGAAAAGAAAATATGCTGTAATTAAGGCCGTCGAGGCATAAGCGGGCGAATGTGAACTCGACAATTGTTGGTTGTATTTCTACTCGGAGGAATGAAATATTTAATGACTTCCATCATTCAACACGCAATACAATTCGACGGAAAATGCGGAAAGGACGTGTTTTAACAGGAATGAAGTGTCCTAGCAGTAGGTTCCTAGGTTCCCTCTGCCTACCCTGCTGTGTACAGGATACAGCGTGAAGTAAAAAATATATCATTGTCAATCGTTTCTATATAATCAAATGTAGCTACAGTCAAAGTCACTTCAGGTATCTAGTATGTGCCTAAAGGCTAGTATTATATATTATTTCATATGAACCCACTGCGTAGAAAAACCCGAGAACACCCCTCTGCTTTTATCAGATATCGTGAAGTGATTGAAGTAGAGTACTACGAGTATTTCTATTGATTATTTCAGAAATGAAACGTAAATGGCTTGTTATCGTTATCTTCATGTATTATGATTGGTGGTTATTTTTTTTAACTTCAAGCTGTAGATGCATGCTTAGAATCTCCATCACACACCATCAATTTTCAAGACGTTGTGTCGTGGAACTCAATGCTGCGTTTCGTCTTGGTAAAAAGAAAGTGGTTAGAAAGAGGAAGTGAAAATAATTCGTTCCCCCAAGTGGGAATCAAACCCAATATTATTTTTAAGGTTTATAACTTACAGTAGTATTTAGTATTCACATATATCTGTTAGGCGAACCAACAAATCAGACACAAAATCCAGCTTTTACAATAAATTTATTTACACTTGTTATATACACATATACTGTCGTAGTCACAATATTGAAATATGAATTGTAATGACAAGTTGTCTTGACAATATCTTAGAACGTAATGAACACGAGTGCCTTTTTTTTTTTTTTTTTTCGAATGGACTTTAATGCTGTTGACCTGGAATGGTCTTGA
>JAATLQ010031349.1:0-10905 GCA_013421005.1 Heliconius erato x Heliconius himera | reverse complement strand
TATCCCACAATTCACACAGCGATTCATATCCATAGCGTGGCGGTCGTAAGATCCAAAAGATTTCAGAGTCCAGTGAGGAAGCGAGGGTCGTACAAAGTAGTCAGAGTCAAAATCCGAGAAAAACAAAACAGTAGTCGTTGAAAATATCAAACAAACGGGAAAACATTCAAAATGTCGATGCGTTATGACACGAACGTAATGACAGAAGCAAATGTTTTTTTTTTATGTTTTTTATTTAAGGGCCTGATTTTGCGATGACAAACAGATGCAAAAATGCAAAAAATCATTAGACAAGGTGTGATTGTCAATCAGCTGTCACATCTCTGACTTAATATATGATTGATTTTAATCGATTAAGGATCTAAATCTTATTTTTTTCATTTTTCTCCACTTCCAGATTGTCAATTAATTTATTATTTGCTATTTTAAAAATAAAAAAAAAATTGTAATTTTTTAGATCACATCTCAATTCTTTACGTGACGGCCCAAAAGTTTCATTCTCCTTTTGGCAAGATATCAACAATTAGAAATAGTTGCTAGCCATTGGTGGACAATATCATCTTTTATTTTTTTTATAGTCTGTTTTCCGCCAATCAGCAGCCAAGTGCACAATAAAGACGGACTCATCAGCAGCATGGCTGTCAGTATATATTTGAAGCTTGAACGATGCGTTTCCTCTCGTCACGTTGGTTTTTTTTGTTTGTGCATATTGACGAAAATGTTATCGTGTATGAATTTCAGTGGTATAAAGAATGGAGAGATTTCAGTGCAGTGACGTGATATGTGACTTATTATGCAAGGTTAGAGCTTATATTATAATCGATTAGATAATATAATGTTATTAATATAATTAAAATATCATTATTTAAAAATCAACTAATGTTGGCAATTGGATCATTTATTCCTTAATGATTTAACAGTAAAAACTTCCCATTATATAGAAAACAATATAAAAAAATTAGTGGTAAAAGTGTTACGTATGATGAGCTGTGTAAACGGAATAGTTTTGGAAATCAATACTATTATACTTTACAGCCATATGTTAACATGTGTGTCTGTGTGAACGTTTCACGTTACACGTACCGTTACAATTCCATTTTATTATAGTAGTCAGTTTTAATTCGGTTATTAAACATAAAATAACAATAAATATGATGCTCCCGAAATATATGATTCGACAGTCCACCGATCTGCAAGCGAATGCGTTGATTAATGAAGTATCGATTTTTAGGAACCTGCGCTTTTGTATTGTTATGCAAAAAGCAGTACCTAATGCTGTGAGAATTTAGATCATATCTAGTGACGTAGATAATTAAACTTATAAATCGTTTTGTTTTAATTTTGTAATTTATATTTTCGAGTTTTATAACATGTAGACAGACTAACAATGAACTGATAATTCATAATGGCATTGGGCTGCTATGTTTTATGATATCATTTCTAATAGTATTCATATTTTAAACACATTTAAAGAGAAAATAGGTATGTTGAAGCATTGTCTTTAATTTGGATGTTTTATAATTAATTGTAATTAAATGTTTAGACAAATTCATTAATATTTTTAGGGGATTACTTATCTATATTTAATTTTTAAAATACAATTTTTTATAAATAAAAATGTTAATTAATTAATTTCAAAGTTATTACAAATATGTAAAATAATTGTTTACAATGGAGTTGTATTCAGATCCTTATAATATGTCAGCAGAGGATCAGTTAAGTAAGTTTCATCAATTCATTCATTGTATCAATTTAAAATAAATAAACAAAGTAGGTTTCTTCTTGAGCAGACAGAGCCAAGTTAATATATTCTGATCTCTGTTTTGTGCCCTAATTGAAGACATCATATGTCCAGAAATGAAAATAATTCACACCACCTAAGTTGGGATTGTACCTGTTACCTTTTGCACTGGGACAATGTGTGATCTACCATGGGGGAACTTGGTCATCGTTGCTTAAAACTATACTAGATTTTACAATAAACTAAAAGTTATGAGTGTAATTTGTAATCGCTAAAGATAATTCTGTTAATAACATAAATATTTGTTTAATTTTCAATGTTCATAGAGTATTTAATGTACATTTATAGAATTATAAGAGTTTAATGTTTTCGTAATAAATTTATTAGTATGCCGACATAAAGAGATAAAGTGTTTATTGACCTCATAAAGTGATGTTTTAAGAATAGGTTATCAGTGACATCTGCATGATCTATCATGATATGAGATATTTGTAGTGTCTATTGCAACATTCTTGGAATTAATAAATCTAAAAAAGCACACAGCAGAGTAGGCAGAGGGAATCTAGTGTTAATACACTATGTTTCCCACTTTCTGCCGAATTCTGGAGGCATTGCGTATTGAGTGCCAAACTCAACACTACACTTTGCGTCACCAGAGTGAAGAAATGGAAATATAAATTTAAGTAAATATTGATCAAATTGCTTGAACCCACAACTTGTCAGTTTTTATTTAATTTTTAAAAAAGCAGTTTGACACTTTTTTCCCCTACTTGTGAGCTGGCAGAGGAAACTTTCTACCCAATCTAAATATTAGAAAGAAATTAGGTAGTTAATGGATGAACTTACTGTGACACTCTTTGTCTACTATAGCAGAAAAAAAAAAATAAGCTTAAAGTGACAATTGAACCCTTAACCACAGTGCCAGTTAAATAGTGATCCAATGTGTCACAGCTTAAATTTATATTTTTAAAAAATAACACCTATATTGTTCATAGAGGGACCCTACAAATATCTGCGGTGATATCAGCTGAAGAAAATGACATCACGGTAAGTAAAAAAAGTATTACCAACTTTTTATCAACTGCCTTTCAAAACAATATAAATACATTGCTCTAAATATGATGAAACTTTTTGCATTAAAAGATAATTCTGTATATGAAATGAAGTATTTCAATATATTTTACACATGCAATATTGATTGTTTTAATTTATTATTATCACAAATATGAGATGGACGTATCACATAGTCAATTTCAGTTAGTAACAATATTTTAAATCTTAGTAACATTTATATATTGCTAATTAGATTTTCTTAACAGTTTAATATTTAGTGATTATCACTTGAAAATGTTTTTGTAACTGGTTATTACAAGAAATTGGTTAAGTGCGAGTCGGACTCGCTCACTGAGGATTCCGAACCAATTTCATGATTATAAGTCAACGGTTAAGTTTGCCGACGTTTGCGCTCGATTTTGTATGAAATAAAATACTAATACAAGTTTGTAAAATAAATTACCATTTTCAGACTTTTTCTTTATTTGTACTGTAATTTCACTTTTTGCCAAATTTCATAATTATAGGTCCATGGGAAGTAGGAGTCTTAATTACGTGGCGGATTTAATACAAAATGGAGCAAAAACAATGCGCAGTAACTTTTTTGATTATGTTGACCTAGAAGCCTTGTTTTTCTAATTTCTAATTGTAATTCAAGGGCCTGTAGACTTGTATATTTATATCTACCACAAACTTAAAAAAAAAAGATCTCGACAGACGGACAAACAGCCGGAGAAATTCTTTGGTAGTACGGAACCCTCAAAATATTCAATGTGAAAATGATTTATATAATTTAATTAATTCCAAAAATTGGTTTTCAGACTAGACCGCTTGTTTGTATTGCTGGAGGCGGGCGCGGGCGCCGCCACCCGGCGTGCCGCGGCGCGCCAGCTGGGTGAGGTACAGAAGGCCCATCCAGAGGAGTTGCACCGTCTACTCGGACGTCTCACTAAACATTTACGGTCGCCAGCTTGGGAAACTAGGATTGCAGCTACACAGGTTCGTCAGTAATGCTTTTTATTAATATTTAGAGAGGCCGTAGTTGCCCTGAGGCACAAGCGTGTGGTTGGACGTGCGACGGCAGTGGGTTCGATTCACACTCCGAGGTATTAATTATTGTTTGTTTATATTTTCATTTATTCGAGGTAACAAGGCAAAACGCGTCGTTGGGTCCGCCACTCAACAACATACAATGTCTCGAAAGTTCGGCGGAAACTGGGGAACGGAGTGTCTTAACACTAGGTTCCTTCTGCCTCCCTGCTATATGCATGGGATAAAGCGTGAAGCTGAAAAAAAAACATTGAGAGCACGTATTTTTTTTAGCGAATAATATATGAATACTTTAAACAATGGCTAAAAATGTTAATTAACATCAATCAATTTTAATTACTTGGAAATAATTTGCTCCAAAGAGTTAAATATTGTAATATATATTTTTTTCGTCCTTGTCATGTTTATTTTTCTTATATATATTACACGAGATTATGAATAATGAGTCATTTAATATCATTTAAATCTTGACACTAAGTATGAACTAGGTACAATATGATGTCAGACATATTTAATAAAGTATAAAAGACGACTTCAGTATTCCAAGGGTCAAGGCGTTATTATTATTTTTAAATGATGTAGGTATATATCATGTATATAAATAAAAAAAAAACCAGCTACACACCGTATCCTGCACACAGAAGGGTAGGCAGAGGGAACCTAATGTTAAGACACTCCGTTCCCCACTTTCTGCTAAATTCGGGAGGCATTGCGTGTTGAGTGGCAGAACTCAACGCCGCGCTTTGCCTCGACACCAGAGCGAAGAAATGGAAATATAAATGTAAGCAAATATTTCATCTCCTCTATGTATCCTCTATGGATGTATATAAATAGCAAATTTTTATATTTTCATTGCAAATGACGTCAGACTTTTCTTAACAGGCTGTGGAGGCGATATTGACAAATGTTCCCGAATGGCATCCCCCACCGATAGCACTAGTCAAAGGTAACTATTAAACATATTAGTAAAGATTAAATATACGAATTCGGCTATCTCCTGTGGCTGCATCACTTCTAGACGCGGAGATTGCTTGGATATTTTTCATATAGATATATCCAAAAAGGATTCAAAATATCATATTTAATGCCACAAACCAACAGACATTATGTTTTTTTAATTGACCCAAAAAATTTACTTTCTATTCAGCCTGTTCTACTTAAGTGAAAAATATGTAAAGACAATTTCAATTTATTGTATTTAAAATTATTTTTACGTCCCCGCTCCGGGGACGTTTAAACAGAATGTCTATACTACGATTCCTCCGCAAAAGCATTTAGCAGGCAGAGACCTTCCTAGTCTGATATAAAAAAAAAGGATTATCTAAACAAAAAATAGTAATTTTCACCTCAGTCATATTGAAAGTTAAAATTGACGTTCTTAAGTGCCCCAAATTAACATTATTTATGATTTAAACATCACTGGAAAAACCTGCTCGTATTATATTAAACTATTTAAAAATACAGATAATAGAGAGAACACTCAACACCTCCAGAATTGGGCAGAAAATGGGGAACGGAGTGTCTTAACACTAGGTTCCCTCTGCCTATCCTGCTGTGTGCGGGATACAGCGTGAAGCTGATTTATTTTTTATTTATTTATTTTAAAATACAGATAATATTATACGTTGAGGTCTCACTGTAAGAGTAGTCATGTCACTTAAAAGTCTAATGTAGTTTAACAAATTTACCGTCATTCAATTTGTCGTGATGAGAAAGGTCATATGACTGTGATAAGGTTTTTTCCTTTTGCTGTAGACTTCGTGATAATAATTTAGTGCATTTTTATATTAATGTATATTTAAAAATGTAAAATTTTTCCTTTTAATAATAAAAGTAAAAAAAATGCTTTGATAGATTATGCGTTTTATATTATTTTTCATGATTTATAAAAAAGAAAATAAAGAGTTGAGGCCAGTTGTGGTGCAGCGGCACAAAGTGTGACTGTAAAACCGACTGGTTGTGGGTTCGATCCCCACTCGAGGAGATGAAATATTTACTTAAATTTATATTTCCATTTCTTCTCTCTGGTGCCGAGGTTAAGCGCGGCGTTGAGTTCTGCCACTCAACACGCGATGCCTCCAAAATTCGGCAGAAAGTGGGGAACTGAGTGTCTTAACACTAGGTTCCCTCTGCCGTGTGCAGGATACAGCGTGAAGCCGATTAATTTTAATTTAATATATCCATACAAATAAATATACACCTATAAGTGCCTTTTATGCCTATATATTGGCAACTGTTTTTTTTTTCACAATACCTACATCTCAAATTTAAAAGATTGAAATTTGCGATAACGTATCGCCTGTTACTGCGTTTTATTGCCACATATGTATGTCGTAACATGGCAGTTTAAAATTGATAAGCCGAAATGTTGCTTAAAATATTGTTATATTTTTTAGAATTTTTCCTTTATTTTTTACCATATTTGAATAGTTTTTTTTTAATAAAAATCTGACACATCTTCCCCTCCTTTTAGAAATGTAAATGTAATGGTGTTTCTTTTTCTTTCTTCTCTCGAATGGAATCAAATATTGCTGTTCACCTGAACTGGTCTTGACAGGGCCTTCGTTGTTTCGTTTTCTCTTGTATTTATAGTCATGTAAAGAAATATAAATAAAATAAATTTATGTAACAATTTTGGAAAAATTAAAGTTGTACTCTCGATTCATAAGTACAATACGTCCAATCCAAGCCCTAGAGAAGCCAGATCCGTCGTAAATCTTTGTAGGAGATTTGCAATACGTTCATTATTAAACCAGCTTTATCCTGTATGCAGCACACAACACAGTAGGTAGAGGAAACTTGGTGACAAGACACTCCGTTCCCCACTTTCCGCCGAATTTTTTGAGGCGTTGCGTGTTAAGTGGCGGTACTCAAAGCGAAGAAATAAAAACGCCAAGACGGCCTCAATTATGAATATTGTATATAAATATTATGTATCATTATCAATATTGTGTAAATAACGTTTTAAAATATATAGCAAATTGTATCTCTACCCGCTATCCCGCATGAAGCAGGGCAGAGGGAGCGTTGTTGCTGGTTGAGTGCCGTAACTCAACGCCGCGCTTTGACTTGACACTAGAAAGATCAAATGAAAATATTAAATATTTAATTTCCTCCAATAGGAATCAACCTACAGCCTGTCGCGTTTACTGTCACATGCTTGTGCCCCTCCGCCATGACTGGTCCCTAGATCTATCAATTTAAACATGTATTTATAATTAATTAATTATTCAGCTTCACGCTGTATCCCGCACACAGCATGGTAGGCAGATGGAACCTAGTGTTAAGACACTCCGTTCCCCACTTTCTGCCGAATTCTCGAGGCATTGCGTGTTGAGTGGCAGAACTCGAGAGCGAAGAAATGGAAATATAAATTTAAGTAAATATTTCATCTCCTCGAGTGAGGATCGAACCCACAACCAGTCGGTTTTACAGTCACACTTTGTGCTGCTGCGCCACGACTGGCCTTATTAATTTTATTATAATATGAAATCAATATAAATAAATACGAAATAAGATATATCAAAGCAGGATGTATAGTTTATAGCGAGTTGTGACAGTTGGAGCGACCTAGTTCTGCATTAGTCTATACTGTGCGTCGTGTCTCGACCTTGCCACTACAATCGCAACAATCACTTAATGGAACCAGCTTTAAATTTAGATTATTGTGGGGTTGCAAATAACAAGGATATAGCTAATATATTTGTATAAAATATGGTTTTTTTTAATCAATTAGGGGCCAGTCGTGGCGATTTTTTTAAAAATATTTAATGAATAAGAAATGAATATATAAAGGAAATTCAATTTTATTCTGCTTCACGATTTATCCCGAGTGTAGCCTACCTACCCGGAAGACACAGTACCCAGTGTCACAACACTCTGTTCCCCACTTTCCAGCCAACTTGGAATTAGAATTTAAACATATGTTATCAGCTTCACGCTGTATCCCGCACACAGTTGGACAGAGGGAATCTAGTGTTAAGACACTTCGTTCCCCGCTTTCCGCCGAATTCTGGAGGCATTGCGTGATGAGTGGCGGAATTCAACGTCGCTTTAGCCTCGACACCTGAGCGAAAAAATGAAAATATAAATTTAAGTAAATATTTCATTTCCTCGAGTGGGGATCGCATCCACAACCAATTTTACAGTGACACTTCGTGCCGCTGCACCACGATTGGCCTCGATTAAATATTTAAATTTAGAATAACTGATTTGGCATTCCGTTATCAAATCATCCTTTGTTTTGTTTCTAGATATAAAGTTATCTAAATACCCTCCAGTGTTAAGTAACAGTTTTGATAATTAGTTATGATTAAAAACTAAAGATTGATGTGATTTAAGTCCATAATATTTTTTTATAATTTGTAGTTTATTTTGCTAGTATTTTGCATTAGATTTACTTATCTCCCGCATTTATCAGGGTAGAGAGAGAAACACTCCTTTAAAATATTTCATTACTCCTTTTTGTATTTTATTGATTTGTACAATATGGATACTTGTTTGTTGAATAGCAGCTGAAATTTTGTTTGTTGTTATTTGTATTGAATATAAATAAATTATATGTAATTGTATATAATATTATACATATAATTATGTATATGTAATTTATGTTTACTGGAAAATATTATGATGAAATTTTAAACCAAAACTGTATTTAAATACTACTTTTTCTTTTTTTCCTTATTTCTAATTTAATAATTTTGTCAACTTCCTGCGCTTTACTATGTTAACATAGTAAACCTGGAACCCCACGACACGTCAACAATCAACATACCTACTGTTCACTTTATGATCTTTAAGAGACATAATTAAATAAACGATATTCTACAGTTATAGTAAGATATTAGATATCCAGAAATGTTACAGAGTTTTTTTTAAATTTCACGCTGTATGCCGCACCCAATCTTAAGACACTCAGTTTTCATTAAGACACTTCCGTTCTCCACCTCCCTCCGAATTCTGGACAAATTGCGTGTTGAGTAGCGGAACTCAATGCAAAGCTCGAGTGAGAAGAAAGAGAGAGAGAGAGAAATTTTCTCGAGTGGAAATCAGACCGACAAGCTGTCGCGTTTACAGTTGCAACCCTTGTGCCCACGACTGCCCTCAACTTGCCTAGATTTGATCTTAGAAATTTCAATATTTTTCGAAATTAATAATTTGTATAGAAGCTGCATGGCTTAATAATTATGTAAAATAGACGATTTAATATTTATCTGGTTACTGTTTTTATTTAAATGAGGAATGTAGTGAGGATATTATACGATCCTTCTCCTTCTTCGTCCTGGCATCAATCCCGAGTTTTGCCAGGGTCTGCCTTCGCAAGGTCTTTAATGTTGATATTATTCTGTCCAAAAAAATAAATATTGTCTACATTTAGGTACGAAATGTGGATAGGATATTAATGATAAGTATTTTGTGCTTTTAATGATAAAATGCCAATCCCTCAAATCCGTCATAATGTTGCAGACCTAAAATAATTTATCAGCCATTTAACATTTTCTGTATCAATTTGTTGTATTTTTATATGGATTTTTATATTTTTTTACATTTTAAAATTAGTATTCTACACAAATGAAAAAAAAAATCTTTCTTAAAATATTTTTTATATATTTTCTAAATAACTTTTTAAATATTTTATTGATTTTATGCAGTTGTTATTCATCGTAATTTAATAATAACACTGACATCATTCTTACACTCGTATGGATTTTAACGAATCGACGTTTCGTTTTGAACGGGACCGCCCCGTTTATCGCACGTGTGTCCCCAAAACATGACCGGGACGTACAAATGTCCCGTTTATCCAAATTTCACGTAAATTTGGTCGGTCGAAATACGTTTCGCATCGAACGGAACAATCTACTAAAACCAACGAAATCACACCAATTTTTTTCCAAAAATTCTCAATTTTAAATGCTTTTTAAAGAAAAAGTATTTAAAATTGTGTGTAAAAAATGGTCACGCTAGCCATGATCTGTGTTACTACTTAAAATTCAAAATGTTTACACTTTGATGGAGAAAACTTGCATAATTATGAGGATTTCAAGGAAAACTGTATTTTTATTTTGCGAAATGTTAATTTATGAATAATAATGACAGTATTAGTAGTAAAAAGTAGGAAAGTAGAAAATTTTACTGATTTTGATTTTTTCTTCCCTGTTCTTCTTCTGTAGGAATAGGTGTGATATTACAGATTGTATGAAATATAAGCGCTTTATAAATTTACATTTTCGATTAGGTTAATAAATATTATAGAGGCCGGTCGTGGCGCAGCGGCAGGAGGTGTGACTGCAAATCGACTGGTTGTGGGTTCGATCCCCACTCGAGGAGATGAAATATTTACTTAAATTTATATTTCCATTTCTTCGCTCTGGTATCGAGGTTAAGCGCGGCGTTGAGTTCTGCCACTCAACACGCAATACCTCCAGAATTCGGCAGAAAGTGGGGAACGGAGTGTCTTAACACTAGGTTCCCTCTGACTACCCTGCTGTGTGCGGGATACAGCGTGAAGCTAAATTTTTTTTTTTTAATAAATATTACATATTATTTACTCTATATACTGATTAGTTTTACTAATTTCCTTTATTTATTAAAAATAAGGATAAAATATAAAAAATATAAAACATTACACTAGTATAAAAAATATATAATATATTATTGATATAAATGTGAAAACAGTGTGTTTTAACACTAAATTCCCTCTGTCTACCCTCCTCTGTGGGGGAAACAGCGAAACAGTGAAGCTGATTTAAATATTATGGAGATAGATAGGTTCTACAGTACTAGTGTAAGGATAGAACAATAAATTTTCGTCAATTTTAAGTTAGCTTCTGTATTGCGGCGTTGAGTTCCGTCACTCAACACGCAATGCCTGCGGTACGATGCGGGAACGGAGTGTCTTAACATTAGGTTCCCTCTGCCTACCTGCAGTGTGCGGGATACAGCGTGAAGCTGATTTATTTTATTTATTTTTTATTCTGTATTTACGGGTGACCTTGCAGAAATTGGTGAATATTATAATGTTACTGATAGCTACAATTGAAGGTATTCAAAGCCGAAGG
>JAATLQ010031348.1:90894-102970 GCA_013421005.1 Heliconius erato x Heliconius himera | reverse complement strand
GACCGGTTCTTTTATACGGCAGCGAATGTTGGCCAGCACTATCTCGGCACACTCAAGAGCTTCACGTCACGGAAATGAAGATGCTGAGGTGGATGTGCGGCGTAACGCGGTCTGACCGCATACGCAACACATTCATTCGAGGTAGTCTTGGAGTCCGTGACGTAGCGGATAAGCTCCAAGAGCGTCGCCTGAGATGGTTTGGTCACGTTACGCGCCGGCCTAGGAACTATGTCGGATGCTAGTGCCTTGCTATGTCAGTCCCTGGAGTGAGACCTCTCGGACGCCCAAGGAAGCGCTGGTTGGATGTCGTGAAGCAGGACATGAGAGCCAATGGTCTAACCACCGAGGACGCTAAAGACCGTGCAAAGTGGAGTAGGTTGAGTAGGAAGGCAGACCCTGGCAAAAGCCGGGACTAATGCCAGGAAGAAGAAGGACTCATACAACAGCAGTAAACGTCTATACCTGTCAGAATCTTAATGTTATAATTATCTCCAATTAATACGACTTCGCTGCAGTACGTCCAGAACTTCCTAGGTTTCGTTGGAATCGAAGGCATTTCCGTTATTCATGAAATGTATGGCTCGCATGGACAGCGGCTGTATAATATTGTACTCCTTTATTTTCTGTACAATCTACCGAACCTTGTGATAGTCTTCTACGGGGCTGTAGGCTGATCGAAATCCTGTCAAGACGATTCGTCAAAACTGGAGAACAGCGTATAATATACGTATAACAAGCCTATAATATACGTAGCTCAGAAGTGATATTGTATGACGGAATGCCAGATGCTTTAAGTAATTCTGTAACAATTCCGTCACCGCCTGTAGTTTTGTTGTTTTTGGAACTCCTCGATGTAATAGTGCGTTAAGGATGCGCGCTATTTTCTAGTTTACTTGATTTCTAGTTTTATGAATACAATCATCGTGAAATGAGACCTTCCTCACTAATTAGCGAATATTTTGAAACCCCGGTGTTTCGATCCTGGATGGCGCGTGTGTTTGTGCGAATGATATCATGTCGCGTTAACTTTCTGATAGATATGTTTAAGGCACTCATTTCAGTCAAAGACGGTTACGATAGTTCTCTACGTCTCTTCATAAACTTAGTGGGAATATATTTAGGCGAAACATTGTGCAGCGTTGAACTGATATTTAGTTCTTTGGTCGATGTTGCTGGTAGTTTCCAGTGTGTCAAATCGATTTTGGGTTTCGAACTAGAACATTTCGGAACAATCGCTAACCCAAAAACGGCGTTGGTCGGGTTGGTAAATTTTATCATTGCCGGTCTTTCAGATTTCAATTCCATATTTATACTGCCTCGTACGACGAAGTGATCGCTCTTTGCATTAAGTCTATGAATTAAGTTAATATTCTCTACAGCTCTACTTCATCTGTACTTCCATTTCAGCAAGGTGTTCGTCAAGTCTAATCGAGCGTCCACTGTATGGTGCCAATTAAAATCGTAGTTTATGATAGCCTATCGTAACCCGAGTATTCTGAGTACCCGATATCGTGACAATTACCCTGGTCGAGCCTAAAGGGATTGTCGAGAACTGGCACACTGTAAGTGCCCATATTCGCCGCGCTGGGCAGGCATGTTGTCGAACACAGTTGATAGTGTTGAAGTTGAAAAAGTTGGAAGGGAGGTTACTGTTCCCCATCCATCTTAACTTTCTTCTATATTTATCTTTGTCCCTTAGTCGCCCCTTATAACACCCACGGAAAGTTATTGGTAAGTGCTATTCTAACCCGGAACTCAACTGAAAAGAGGCATCTGAATTTAAGGCAGAAGAATTATTATCAAATACTTAGAATTATAATCCCTTAGAACACGGGAGAAATAAAACAATATTAAAATATACAGACATTTATACTCCTCGTTTTTGTTGCTTATTGTATGAAATTCCCAACGTTATCGATAATTCAGACTAATAATTACTGATATTGAATGGAATTTGTTAACGACTACTGCCCATACAAACTACGAAAAATGCGATAAGTTCCATGGCATGCTATATATAATTACTTATAAGGATGTATTATATTATAAATAGAATATAATAACATCATATAAATTATGATCACATTAACTTGAAATATCTCAATTCACAAAATGCAATGAAGTTTCTACTTAACAATTTTTTACGTAGCTTAATTCTTTAAGGATTATTTCCAAGCAATTTTAAACAAAGAATATAAGAACGTTCATTGATATTATAAAATTATTTTTTTAAGTAACTAACAATAAATTTTAACATCTACTTCAACTATTTTTTATAAAAAAAAAAGAAAAAATAACAATAAATAGTAATAGAATCAGCTACTCAAAATATTTACTGTTTAACGCTCTATTTAATTTACCGACATAGATAATAAAAAAAATAAAATTCACAAGTTAATAAAGAGATAAGAATAATGGCGTTAACTAATTTGTTTACAATTATTTCCATATATGACGTAATCGGATTAGCTACACTGACAGACAAGTAAGACGTCAGAAGGGAGGTACGGGCGGAGGGCACGCTACGTAGGTTTGGTTGCGTAATTTCGCTCGCTTGCTCATCGCTCCAGTGGCGCAATTGGTTAGCGCACGGTACTTATAAGACAGTGTTCGTGAGCAATGCCGGGGTTGTGAGTTCGAGCCTCACCTGGAGCATATTTTTTTACTGAGTTAATTATTTGTTTTATTTTATTTTACTACTATATAAGGTAAATAAGAGTCTTCATTTTTTTATTGTGGTTTACGATCCACTCAATTTTATTTTGTGCTTATATATTAATTAAAATTATGATTTATGGTAGTTTAAATGTATTTTTTACGTTGCCATAAAATCAAATATTTGTCCTATTTTATTTTTAAATAATTAGCTTAATATTAAATTTGCTCTCTGTCATTTTAAAAATTGGCATATTTTATAATTCAAAATGAATTTGTTTTACATTTACATTTTTTAAAAGAGTCTAAATACGTTGTTTAACTGTATATTTACTTAAGCTGTCAATTTTTTTATTAAGGTGTATTTGCCTCTTGCTACTACACGTAAATTAGATTTAATTCTGTTTTTATTTAATCTTTAATTTTTTAAGTACATTAGTAAGTATATTTAAAATTTACATCATTGTAATTGGAAGTAACCGTGTCGGCCGTTGTTACGGCATAATGTAGTTCATTCGGTAGTCGCGGGGTACTCGAGCACGACATTAGTAACTAATCTACTCGGTGCACGCCGCGCGACCTCATGATCCTGACCTTCCCGACCCTAGTCCATCCCCCCGCACCCGCTCACTCCCGCGCATCCCTATCTCCCTTTCTATGCCTTATATTTCTACACTACCTGTTATGATTATAAACTTAATGTTATCCAACTATAATTATGAATAATATTTAATAATAAATATTATGAACAACATTAGATGCAACAAATAAAGAAGTTTTGTTTCCAAAATATAAAACGATACTGTTAATATATAGTAAAAACTGAATGATATGTACACGCACACTTTCGTTACTGACCGGATTGAAATAAAATATTTTAAAATTTTACTACTACCTACTAGATATAGGAAAGGACTTAAGGTATATTTGATTTTAAAGACCTACACCTGATGTAGAATTATAAGAGACCAGCTAAACTAAAATAAATAGCTCCTTTAGAAAAGATGTTAATGAAAGATGTTCAACGTGATGTGATATGGTTTGTTTGTGCCTGTTATAGTTCAGTTGCGTAAGCTGAAACATTTATTTACATAACTGATTATAGTAATAGAGCGATCATTTAAAATTTAGGACATGAAAATTCAATATACCTTTCCAACAATCAACTGCACCAAAGTTTCCCTTAAATTCTTAACTTTTGCAGAACTTTTTCAAATGATTGAATGTTTTTTCTAATATATTTTTTATCTTAATCGATCTGACTGGCAACCCAATATACCGACCCTTAAAAATCGTGAGGAATGTAAATCGTTGACCGTGCGCGAACAACCCTTTAGCACAATCGTACCCTATTATTTTTTTATACAACAACATACGAGAAACTATTTGTTACTGGGCGATACGTGCAAGTTCGAAAAGAATGTCAGCATACTTATACATAAATATCTTCAACTCGATACACCAAGAGACCTCAAACCAAAAGCAGTTACAGTGATATAAATATTAGATTGGCAATTGATATAAAATAGAAAGCAAACAGAACAAAGCTGGAAAGCAATAAAGATAAAGACTCGTCGAGATATCACATGATCAGCAATAATGTCTACAACTCACAGAAATGCTCTGACAACAACATATCGTATATTCCATATGATAATAGATAACATCATTTCGTACGTTAATAAATACACTTTTTACTAATTATACCTATTTTTTGAAGGAAATTCAAGAAAGAAAATTTGAAAAATCCTATAAGTACAAGAAATATTTTTAAGGAATCAGAGAAGATTAATAAAATTTATAATTTAACTTGATTAGTTTCTTGGGACAATACAATAACGGGGTTTTAGCATTGACTTTGTTACAAACAAAGATCACGAACTGCTCCGCTTTCGCCATTCACAGTAGCTGTTCATGAATAAATTAAAAAAGCTACCAAGAGCATTGTCAAAATCGTAAAGTGGACATAGCTAGAATTGTTGTAGCTATACCCAATTAGATTTTGTTCATATGAATATCATCTCTTATCATACAAATATATTTAACATATACAATTATTTTTATGAACTTGCTGTGAAAAATTAATCTAATATGAACAGTCTCTTACATCTCCAGGATAAAAGTATGCATGGCTGCATTAGTACAAATGCTTATACAAGTAAAACACATTCAGTATTTCAGCGTCAACGACCTATATATTTTTTCAAAAAAATATTCGATCAACATGAATCAGATGAATGGCATTTTAAAATCAGGCAAAGTTTAATATAAATTAAAAATAAAGTTCACATGCTGGGCAAATTCAAACGCAAAAACACATACATAGGTACTTATACATAATTAGTAAAATATATAAATTATTCCTAAATACATTTTGCAACCACTCAAAAAGCGTGAAAATTAAACAATTCTGTTGTTTATTATGATAATAATTAGGTTTAGCTGAACAAAGATAATAATATTATTATGTTAGGTGTAATACTTATGTAATATATAATAACTACTAGATTTACTATTGTATTACATTTCAGAAGGCACTATTGAAATACTCAATGTGCAATCATCAAATTAAGTCTTGGTAAATTTATAAAAAACAACAAATTTAAAATATTTTTTGATTATTTTATGTATCATTTCTAATATACTTACCTATATATTATTGAACAAATCTGATCATCGATTTTAATTAACATTTTAATTATTTATTGTCCAGCATACGAGTGACAGTATCTTGTAAACGCAACAATGTAGACAGTTTCGAGAAAATTAGTTGTCTTAAATCAAAGTTGACGTTTATCGTCGAACAGTAAGTTCAAAGACAATGCGTTGGCAGGTCATTTGGGCATAATGTTCCGTGGTAGTATAGTAGTAAGCTGTAGGTAGTAAACAGGAATCCACAGTTGTGAGTCACTGAGAGGCAGGCGCCGGCGACGTCCGCGCCGGTGGCGCAACAACCGTCGCCACCTAGCCAAGTCGCTGTCCGATCCATCATAATTCGTACCCCTTCAACTCCATTGTGCTTATAAAATAGAGAGGCTAATATTTATATATACTTTGTATGCATATTTATTACGTTTGTAAAGGATAATTTTAAAATTACAAATATTTTTGTCTTTTCCTAATTAGGTATCCATAATTTTTTGTCAACATTTGTAATATTGTTCATTTTTTTAACGTTAAAAAAACCGCTTCACGCTGTATCCCATTTTCCGCCGAATTGCGTCGCGCGTTGGTTTTGCGTCTTGAGTGTCGGAACTCAACGCCGCGTTTTGCCTCGACACCAAAGTGAAGAAATGAAAATATATATTTAAATTAGTAATTAATTTTCTATAGTGGGGATCGAACCGACAACCGGTCGCGTTTACAGTCACACACTTATCGATGCCCACGACAACTGACCTCAAATATTGTATTTTTGAATTTATTAGTATATATATTTTTTAAATAAATTTGTTTTTGTTATTCAAACACTAACACGTTTTGTTGGTGTAAGAAAATATAGAATATAGAATTGAATGTTATCAGGTGAGAGTTGTACAAAGAAAGAATTATTGGAACGAATAAATAAAACGTACGTTATTATTTTTATTCGTATATATATTGTGTTTTTGGAATATTTTGCATTTTAATATAAATGAAATAATCGTCATTAAAAAAATTTAGAGTTAAATTCCATTCAAGAGAATTACCCAATATTTTCACACTGATTTATGCTCTAATAATCGCACTATTTATCCAGTTGATATTCATACATTTTTATCATTAATTAAAAAACAATTAACTTCACATCTTAATGAACTCCACTTTTCAACGAACTACAACTAACCTCAGCCGTGTATTGTACAAGGTACACGTCACGGCTAGCGGAGCGTAATACGATATTTATTGATTTCTGTCGGTGCGTCGCTTAATGAATACGGAGCACATTTCACGATTTCTCACGATACGTTTGGGAACGAGATTTTTTCGTTCCATTTCTCTCTGCAAACAATAGATCACTGAATGCGGATGGAGGGTTGGAAGTGCGTCGCGCCTGGTACGCCGCACGGATGGTGCAACTTGCCTCTACTCTAGACGTTGAGAATTGGACGTTGTGTTGATGAATTATTTTATAATTTTAGAAGTTATAAAATATGATACTTTTTATAGATAATACATATTGTATTTTTATAGACCTAAGACCTTGTTTTTATATAATGATTTTTTTTTTAATTATTATTATTATTGTATTTATCTAAATAGCGATTTAGTGTAATAACTATTAGTACGGTTAGTTCTCTGTTTATAGTTTAACAAAATGTTAATAGTCTATTTAACTTTTAAACAACTAAGAACCCATTTATTACAAAATATGCTATAAATATATTGGTAATATAGTGACTTGACTTCTTTTAGCCTTTAGTATAACTTAGTTTACGAAATGGCCTATTGTTAATTCGCAATCTTGATATTTTAAATTATAATATTCATTTTTTATTTAATTATTTAAATGTATTTCGTTAATCGAGAAATATGGTAGGTATGGTGCACAAAAAAAATTACATATATCATTACATTTTCTCTTACAACATAAACATTTATTATGTACATGCTTATATTAAAAAAAAATAATTTTATAATTTAATTTTTACTTCATAGACACTAACAGTATCTACCTATGCATAACTGCATATAAAAAATTGTAACACTAGCGACATACGAGTATGTCACAAAGAAAGGGTTAATATTAATTTTACTTCCTTCCTATTCTGCATTATATTATATTATCTGGTGCACCTACCTACCCTCATTACCCATGTATATAATTATTCCAACACTATTGCCTAACAAAAGTACTTGGCGAAGATTGCTACCTGTTTCGTGAGAACTACTAGCGGATGTTGCCAAAAGGTGTCCTGTTTTTTACATTGAAAGAGATTTGTATTAAAGGAAAGTGGAATTTAAGGGTGATTCCGTCTCCGCTTTACAAACACAAAAACATGCACTTCCATATGGAGTATTTATATGTTAATACTTACTAATGATATTTAAATTTTTGCACTTTTTGATATGTAGATGTCTTTTTATTAATAAAAATAATGTGTTCTATTATTTTTAATTTAGCGCATTATTAAGGAATAGAAATGTTAGTTAAATTTAAAAATACATTTATAGAATAAGTATATGAATACAATTTAATTATTATCCAAGTAAAAGGTTATAGTATGACAAAGCTTAAACTTATTTTTTTAAGAAATAATTTGATCTATTTAAATCATATCGTATCATATGAATTTTATATTATTGTAGCAAAAATTCTTGGAAATATTTGTATAAACTTGTTCATACAAGCCTACATACGCAAAACCGCGGGCCTAAACTTACCAAAATAAGTACCCGTGTGAACATTAAGCCCCTTCACCTGCTACCGAGTTCCTTGCCGCAATAAAAACACACAACAAAAACACGTAAAAGTGTGTGTACCTACAAGTATAATTTAACAAAACCAAATACATTTCACATTTATTTGAGATTTTGTAATATTTAATAATGATACCCGAACATGTGTATTGTCAATTACATACATTTAAGATCTCAATAAAAAAAAAACATTTCCAAATCCATATAATATTTTCCATTATATTTAAACAGTTCCCACACAGATCGGTCACGACATCATTCATAATCGTACACTATTTGAATTCTATCACTTAATGCGATAGAAAGTTCACTGACCTTGATGTTGTTATCTGTATCATAATAAGACATTAACAATATAAAAGCAATCTATCATTTGAAATTAATACGATCTGTGATCGGCGCGGCGCGGAGCGGTAGATATCTGCATAGCCGGGCGGTATGGCGGTTAATCAGGTGGTCCGTTACTTTACATTGTGCCCGCCGTGAGTTTGAACCCGACGGAACAGGTTGCTCCAATGACAAAGGAGCAGTCTCCATCGTTCGCGATCCGAGTCTGCGAGCCCCATATTATAAATAGTTCCACGGAATAATCCGGTGTTGCACGTCACTCTTGCGCCCACCAACGTAGCCTTGTAAGATTCATTTTTTAATTTGTCTAATGCCTCACTTACGTCAGTTTTACGATTATTAATAGTCCGAATTGTATCGAAATGTATTTTTGAAATCATACACCGTTAAGCTTCAATCTAATAGGTTACGTTTACCTGTATGTTATATAATTAATCTTTGTATTAGGTAATAAAATTGGATTTCAATTTTAAATATGTGTATGTATACCTGCTTTATTTTATTCGTTACTTTGTCTTTATAAAACAAACTACAGATTTGTAATGTAAATATAATTTTCTCTTAAAATTCATTTTTTGTAAACTAAAATAAATAAAAACTATAAGGAAAGCAAAACCTGTATACAATCAGCAATGGCAAACAAAAATATTTCCCACAAATAAATACGTTGTAATAAAATTAGTGTTCGAAACCTGCATAATAACAGTAGTAAAGCACAAACAATCGACTTTCATTTACAACAAGGATCTGTGCGCCACCTGCGCTCAGCATGGCAAAGCACAACTTGGAGTCAATTACTTTACTGCCAGCCGGAACAATGGAGTGAAGGCTAGTAACAGTATTGTTATAAGAGCACGTGTTGCTAACAAAGTAGGCGTACTGTCTTGTTTTACCACCTGATTTAAATTTACTTAGATATCTTTTCAATATTAGTGTGAATTATTATTGAAATATTTAAAATTAAGTATAATTACCCAGTGTGTAAAACAAAACTGGACAAGTGCGAGTCGGGCTCGCCCACCGAGGGTTCCATACTAAAATAGGAGATCTCGGGCTTAGCTTAGCCAGTAACTAGTGGCTTTATTATCACCTTTTAAGCCCATTATTTTTTAGGATTTAACCACAAATGTATAGTTTTCAGAGTTTTTCCTAAACTAGTGCTACCTGTAGATGCTAGCTGCCAAATTTCCTAATTCTAGCTAAACCGGAAGTACCCTATTCATTTTGATTCTCTTTGTAGTGTTGAAATACGCATTTTTTACTATTTAAGGCTATTATTTTTTAGGATTTAAACACAAATGTATAGTTTTCAGATATTTTCCTGAACGAGTACTCTCTGTAGATGCTAATTACCAATTTACAAATTATAGATTAACCAGAAGCCCTTTTAATTTAGTTTCACTTTATATTGTCGAAATACAGGATTTTTGTTATTTAAGTATATTATTTTTTAGAATTTAACCACAAATGTATAGTTTTTAGTTTTTTTTTAAACTAGTACTATGTAATTAAAGTGTTCTTATAAGATCACTTTATCTTAAATGATCTTTTTTCGTTAAAAGGTACGGATCCCCAAAAATACTCATTTAGAAAATGTAAAAAAATAATGTAGCGAGATTTGAACACGCGTCCCTTCAAACCGTCCTACGTATACATTTTTAAGCATTATCTAAATAACTGTGAATTATGTTTAATCTGTTTCTACGGGCCTCGCTATACAATGAGTAATCATTAAGTTATAATAAATGATATAACCTCGAGTGTCTCTTTTTTAAAAAACAAAACTGATTTATAGTTTCACAAACTTTTAGACCAAAGCATTTATGGATAACATGTCTGAAAGAAGAACAGTAGTCATATGGAAATCACAGCTGATGCGGCACTGTCAAAGATTGACTACGGTGATTACACGCCGCTTTAAAACATAAACGCTAGTAACGCCCTGCCTAAAGGGTTTAACCCGCCCGGCGGAAATTGATTTAAATTACTCTATTAATAATTTTAATATAACACGGTGCATCTTTTTTTGCTATAAACCTCTGTTTTACTTAATGGAATTAGGTATAACCACAAAAAAATCAATTTAATCCTTTCGACATACGTTTTATCCTTTAGTTATTGCTTTGAGGTAACAAAACAAATACTTTATAATTAAATATTGTTTTTGTATTAAAAATAACCCATTTGAGGATGTAAATCTTGCAGATAATAATATATTATAGACGCACCATATAAATCAACTCCGTAGTTGCTCGTTAATTATTTATTACTACTTCGTGAATGGCATCTGTGACTTACCTAAATAAAATCTATATTTCGTAGATTTTAATGCCGGAAAGTATTCTTCATCTTATTCCTCTGTTCTAATATGACAAATTTCTTTTCCTATATAATGCATTAAATAAAGTATTCTTAATCACACCCCCACTATCAGTTTTTTCTACTTGATATAAACCTGTTCAATTTTTTGTAAATATTATGATTGTTTTGTATTTGTTTTAAAATTATTTTTTTTACGTTCTTTTCCAATTCCTAATATAGTGCGCAATTCACTTAAAAATCAAAACTTACAAATGAGAAAGGTAAAAAAAATACAAAATGTCATATGGAACTTAAGCTTGTTATTCAATCTGATCAAAAAATATCTGGCAAAAAAACTAACAATCAATAATAATGCTTTCATTTAGTATTTATTTTAGGAAATACATTGATGTATATATGTATACAAAGAAAAACTTACAATTTAATAACACAATAGTCACTAATAAACAACAAGTGTAATATTTGTTTATGGAATAAAATAATTTTGTGACCCTTTTATAACAGTTTTATAATAAAAAGTTTAATTTAGAAAACAATATATCGGCGGTCAATTACTGACCCAGCGGGCGTTATCCCGATTATGGTCGAACAGATGGTTATTTTTTAACACTCGGTCGAGACGGGGTGCTGACTGGTGAAGTAGGGATATGCCGGTAACCGTATAATTACATGTTATAGGTACGCGCGCGCCCGCATTCACAATTGACCTAAACAAGAACTTTGTTTGATTTCACCGCAACCATTTTTATTTTTATAGATATGATTAGTGCTATAATCATTTATAGTTTATAATGTATATATTATTATTTGTATTTTTTTATAAATTTTATATTATGATTTAATTTTAACATTTCCAAAGAATGCACACTTATAAGTACAAATATATATTTTCAACAAACAGTAGACAATATATATGTATACAAAAACAATAACTGTTTTGATATGCTTTCCATTATTTGAATGTATATCAAATATCAAATTGGGTTACCATGCGCTTTTATGATTTATCAGTTAGAAAGAAAGATACGCCACATTGGTTATTCTTTACCCTTATTAAAGAAACATAATATATATAACTTTCGTTTGGTTCATTCCGTACAGGAAGTGACCGTAGCACAATACTTAGTGAATAAATGAACATATGTCAGTTCAGTAAGTCACTAACTATCTGTGTCATCTATAGTTTACAGTTATATCGCACAAATGCCAAGGGCTACATCGATCAATCCAATGTTGTCGCAAGCGATTCTTAATCGACGGCTGCAGTCGAAAGTTGAGCAGCGACGTCGTGATCCCGAACTTAGCCTCCTTCGCGTCGGTATACTTGTATATCGAATGTTGTGAAAACGTG
>JAATLQ010031348.1:56309-90884 GCA_013421005.1 Heliconius erato x Heliconius himera | reverse complement strand
CACAGAGACAACTTATAAAAACAAAATATTAATCTCCCAATCGTGACTAACGATTTCGGATCATCGTTTACATTAATGTAGGTCGAGAGTCCAGATTAATACTTGATATTCGCGTGGTAATGCTTTCAAATGTCACAGACGTTTGATGCGGCGATGACCGGAGCTGTCAGAAAGTCTGGTCACGCCGCTGTAACCGAATATTATTTAGACCCATTTAAATATAGTCGCTTACATAATTCATTATTTTATTTACAATGAAGAACTTCTTTACCTTTCTCAAAAACTAATAAGAACATTATGTAACGATATAAAAAAGCTAGTTCTTTGTAAAAGTTCATAGTCTTACGTTGAAGCTGAATTTTAAAAAATGTAACAACTTATATAAAAATGTGATTATTCAAAACGAAATAAATTATTTAATTAAATAAAAAAATCTAACATCCATATTGCATCCTGAGATTGGATAACGTTTATCGCTGGCAGGTGTTAGACAACTACGCGATAAATAATAATACCTCATAGATACAAAGTTAAAAAATGATGATTCTACTTAACACCTTGATAGATCGTTTTGACGGATCAGATCGTTTACAGAGCTAATGAAACATAATAACTGACGATAAGAATCGTACCTGGACTTAATTGTATTAATCATAGAGAATATTTATGGTTGGTCTGACAACCCTTACTTATTTAGGTACGCTAGATGTGAGTAAGCACTTGTTTACTCTCATGAAAAATAGATATTCTATTTTTATATATATTTTTTTGTCCCTTTGTGTGTGGATAATACATAAAAAAATTTAAATATATAATCATGGAGAACAAATAAAATTACATAATAAATAGTCAGCTTCACGCTGTATACCGCACACAGCAGGGTAGGCAGAGGGAACCAAGTGTTAAGACACTCGGTTCCCCACTTTCTGCCGAATTTTGGAGGGATTGCGTGTTGAGTGGCAGAATTCAGCGCCGCGCTAAACCTCGACACCAGAGCGAAGAAATGGAAATATAAATTTAAGTAAATATTTCATCTCCTCGAGTGGGGATCGAACCCACAACCAGTCGGTTTTTACAGTCACACCTCGTGCCACTGCGCTACGAATGGCCTCACATAATAAATTATAAATAATTTATCTAATCATCAATACATTATTTTAAAAATGGAAGCTAAGTTCAATATAAATTATATTTATTCGTAGAAGCATTTAACATTTTATAGAGTGCCAATTTAGGTAATATTCAAAATAATTTATAATGAAACTAACAAAATAAAATGTAAAGTTTGACATCACAGAGTAACAAGTAATGATTAATATATATTTTTTCTAATTTTTAAATTATATATACGTTTATACGAATTTATGTAAATAAATTTCTTTTTTCATTGCACAAGTTATTGGGTACATGCGTGGTTGGTAGATACAATTTGGCATTTGCTATAATTACAAATTACTATTATCTCAACTCCAACATACATACAGACTGTTCGTGTTCAATTATTTTTTTTAATTTAATTGTAGTTAGGTGAAGGGTATAAGGTCAAATACTGACAAAAAGTGAGATTGAAATCTACACGACTTATATGAAAGCCACTGAAGTTACCCAACTTATTACGGTCATTCGAAAGAGTTACAGTAAGCAATCGCTTTATTAGAGCTTATTGTTTTAATTTCGATATTGCACCACGCGTTATAGAATCCGTCTGTGCCCGCTCGCGAGATAAAGATAGATAATACGACACAATGAAGCACGCGCCGCACCGGTTCGTTAGTGGAACTGTTGAGTCACGGACCCAAAGATCACCTGACGGGGTGCCTTTGACAGCTTTCGATGAAACGCACACGTCGCCGCGCCCGCGCCCGCGCCTGCGCCCGCGCAGCCTAGATGTAATAATGCAACTGCTACGTTACTATGGATATTATACCTATTATAATTATATATTTTGTTTAGGAACTACTAGTATTACTAATTTATATTAAAGTAAACCTTGATCTAATAGTCATTCGATACACTTTAAGTGAAAGTATCCACATAGAAATATCCTTTTTTTTCTTTACTACGAAGATTCAAAATCATTTGTATAATTTAATTTACTTTACATATTTTATTTATATATAAATATTTAATTTAATATTTCTATCGTAATGCATAAGAGCAGTGTCAGTTACCATGTACCACTCATAATCATCACATGTATCACCGTACATGTGATGATTACGAGTTCTAGTTCCGGTAGTGGAAATAGTATTAGCTATTTTAACAATTTAAATTGTTAACGTTTTTAAATAAGACAACAGATCCATCTATCTCCAATATATGTATACGTGAAGTTAACGAAACATAGTATTTATTCGGAGTGAGCGTCTTTGCCACATGTAATTGTATTTATTATAATAAGAGACTATTGTCGTAACCAGAAAATATCTTCTTGAAATGGTATTTTATAAAGGTTGACTGACTGACAAAGACTGTTACGACCTTCAGCCACGTACCACAATTTCACGACTTCACACAAAGACTGTCAAGAATAATTAAAGTAATTACTGTTTACAATAATTAATGACCCACATAGCGTGATATGCTTTGATTGATCTTAACAAAGTGACGTTATAATTGTGCCTTGCTAGTCGCTGTTGCTGCATGAAGTGTAACCAAAGATTTTCAATTAATACTGAATATACAAATAAGACATAATATATCTAAAGACGTTTGTTAGTTACTACAAAATATACATTTACAAATCAAATATGTACATGAAATGTGAAAAAAATATATTAAAAAAGGAAATTGTTTCAAAATAACCGGCAAAAAGGCGGCGCGAGCGCGGGCGGCGAGAACAGATAGACGCGAGCTATCCGCTACATAGACACTACATTAGGGTTCATGCGTCCCAGCGAGCGGCTTCTTTACATTTACCATAAACGCATTTAACATGTAGTCACGTTTGCATTTCTCTTTTATATGTACAAAAAGACGCAAAGCGTACCGAGCCGATTTTTTTATTTGAAGATAGCGTTCTAAATATGGATATCTATTTGGTGCTTAATAAATCTGCATCGTGCCTGAGGACATATAAAAATAAAATCATGTATATTTTTTTAAAGAATATTTATTTGTTTTTAGAAACAAATAAAAATGTGAAAATTCATGATTACACATCCCTTATTAAGGCCTCATTAAAACTTTCCGGAAGTTATATTGCTATTGACCCAATCTAAACACTGTTGGCATTTATTCATTGTTATCTTAGCATTATTCAGAACACCTTACGATACCTAAGCAGGTATAATGAACTACCATTTAGAGAGCTTTAGCAGTAAATCACGGTAACTCGATTAAGCATCCATAATACTATATTGGGATAACAGAAAGGTAAGTAACTTGGCGATAAAACTATTCTTGTTTTATAAAAGCGTTTTTCTTTTTCTATTTTAATATTACATTTTTAAATGTGATAATATCTTAGGTTTAGTACTTCATATCACGATAGACGTGCCTACCTGTTGTGATTTCAATTTTCATATTACGATTTATTTTATTAAGACACAAGACACGTTGTTTTTAGAAATTAAATAGAATGAATCTTGCCTAAGATACGGAATTATTATTGTAAAACCATTACCAATTATTCTAACAAAGCTGTGTGATACCGCATCCTGCATTGCGTGGGCGTCATGGCGCGGACGCGGACGCGGACGGCGCGATTGACTCGTCAACAGCTATCGGAGTTCACTTAGTGCTAACGCGGGCTTTAGCGTGCGGCGCCGCGCTGTACGCCCGCGCCGCATCGCGCTTGTCATCTTGGCTTTGTAAAATATTCATATACACTTGAAGCAAGGATATAACAGGATTTATTAAATAAAATTACTTTATTTGAGTTCGTGCTTACAGACTATGTAACCTGTTTGTAGAGCCTCAAAGTCAAAGAAGTGGTTATTTTAATAAGCAAATTATATGTTATTATATTATTAAAAATATTCTTATTAAATACTTTTTATATGTTTTTGCCATGATATTTTATCACATATGACGTGTGATCAAGTAAGCTTTTTTAAAATATGTTAAGTATTATTATTCTTATATTTGTTATGACATTAATAGTCTTTTTTCATAATTACCAGTTTTTGAGCTTTTAAAGTGACGAAATAACTTCCGATATTCACAAAATTCTTTTACGATAGTTTAGGGAAAGTGTGCGCAAATGTCACTAGGATAATTGTAATAGAATTTTTTTTGTTATTGCTTGCACTATCTCACAGTGCAAGTAATAACTCGTAAATGTGTAGACAGAATGCGTATACATGGGTATTTCTCCAGAATTTCTCACTAGGTACTTTGGTAAGTGTGCGCATTTGGAACGTTTATTTTTTGTTTTTAAGAATATCTTAAAATATAAACATTAATGATATTGCTATAATCAAATTGTTAAGACATAAACAGTTTTAACACAATTTCATTTTTTCGATTTCACATCAATCCATATCGTAAAAAAGGCTTAAGTGCGCACATTTTCCCCATATGCCTATATAAAAAATTTGGACAATCTCCACCCTATACTTTGCATACTTAATGCAACGCTTACTTAAAAATAATTATTACTTCTCTTATAACACGAAATTGATCCGTTATTGCTCTCCTCTGTGAAATAAAATAAACCAATTAAAAATTCACAGTATCAAAGCGTAGGCTTATGGGAATTTTTATGTATTTATTATAATGCTTAATGAGATGGAATACGAGTACCAAGGGGTACCGCATGTAATTCTGGGTTACCTTTACTTCATTAAAAATATAACAATAAGAAGTAAGAATATTTAGTGATTAATGTAATTCACTCCGCAGTTCCCATTCATTTATATAAAGGGTTCGTTTTATCGGTAACAACCATTTCGAACAACAATGAAAACCATTTCAAACAACTATGAATTAATATCGTTTATATAACATTTTCGTATTCTTATAACAAACAATCATAATATACACCTTTAGGTTATATAACTCGTATCGTGATAAGGGTTACTAAATATCTTGTTTAAAAATTAAATCATCATGTTCCGATCATTAAAAATACATAATGTTATTTTTTAATTAAAATTAATAACATTTCCTTGAAAGAATGAGCATTGGGGTGGGCGCAACCATTGATGAGCGTTTCTAATGTCTGCGCGCACCGTAAAGCGCAACTGTAGTTTTACTAACACACATGGGGGTCTGGCTAAAGTAGAACCTTTTTTAGTGTAATCAATTTACATTAACAGACAAACATTTTACATTCTATATTTAGTACCTCCTAGTTACCTGGACTATAAAGTGATCATTTTTCAAAGTGATTTTATTATTTATTATTTCGACACTAAGTGATATTTGGTTCTTTTTAGTCAAATATTACCAATGGCGCAATATCGAACATACTAGCAATATACTAGGAGACAGACATTTTATCTGCATATGTCACATTTCACGAATGTCATAGTGGACTTTATAAGTGGGGAGTAAAGCTTTCGATATTTCCAAAGTAAAATTTAGATAAACAGAGATATCTAAGGACCGGTACTACGAGCTTACTCACCGTCTGGCAGCGCACGTGCGCGCGCGCCGCTAGGGACGGGCCAGCTAATCACTGCGAGATTAGTGATTTTCTTACATTTATATCGATAGACCAGATTGTATTTATTGTACAAGGAATAATTTAATCAACTGTACGAAATTAAGCACATTTTCAAATTATCTCATATTTCAATAGAAAAGACATCAACGAAAGATTCCTTTTAGAACTTAATAAGAGTACAAAATATTTATACTATTAATAAGATTAAAATATTAATAAGAATCAATAGTTAAACCGGTTGCTTTCTATTTCTTAAATTGCCAATTCTGTTTGTTTAATAATTAAAGCATAATATGCATACTTAGTAGCAGAGCTTACGATGAACGCAACCATTACTTTTAACAAACGGGACTTCCACACAATATTTTTTAATTAATACAATTTCTTTATTAAATCTGAATACGAATCGAATGTGTTACTCAATCACTAGACTGTTATCCCGCTCAATTGTAAATATCAGACATTTAACACACAGTGATTTCGCGGCCGGTCATTATAAATAGATTGTTGCGATACTACGACGTGTTTACAGGCAGTATCTGTCGATAGCCGATTCAGTATCAACACGGAGTCATGCAATCAAGTTTACCGACAAATAAGTTAGCAACGAAGTTGGATTTGTTTCCTTCGAATCAAACCCGTAGTCATACACTCTAAATTCAATATTTAGTTTATAATTTTAAAATTTTTAGGCTTCACGTTTAAAATAAACGCTATATCCCGCACACAGCAGGGTTGGCAGAGGGAAATTTGTACTTAATTAATAATATGATTAGTATTACAAATTCAAAATACTTTTAACTTAATCATTGATATTTTTTGGGAAACACTTAAAAATTAAGAATAAAGTCACTTTACCAATTTATAGTTATAAACAATATTCAAGTTAGATACGTAGTAGCTATTAAAGTATTTCAAATAATATTTGAATTAAATATTTTTTATCTACAAAAGTATCTAATGAATTGTGAAAAGGAACAAGAACAGATAAATGGACATTTACAATAATCCACAGTAACGAGATATCTTCACTTAGTTATTTCTGCTGTCAGTAACGAGAAATAACGATGTAGGAAGAACACGGAACTATTGCGTGTTCAAGACAACTATAAGAAAAGCTGTTCACCATAATATTTGGTACAAACAAGTGACCCAATATATTGGAACTTAGTTCTTATATTCAAATAAATTAACTGGAAAAAATATTGTCTTCTGAATATATGATCAATTTCTATTATGAATGTATATATAATGTAATAATATCTTAAATTTGTCAAATGAGTCTCATCATACTTACGTTCTAATTTAGTTCCAGAAGTTATCGCTATTATAGTGAAATGTCTGACCATAAACGCAATGGTTGTGAGTTTAATCATCACCTATTTTGTTAAAAAAATCACTCTAATCTTTAAAAACCAATCATTACTTAAATTAAATTTACCCCAATTTAAAAAAATAATGTTAAATGTTCGCGGCGTTGAGTTCTGCCACTCAACACGCAATGCCTCCAGAATTCGGAGTGTCTTAACACTAGGTTCCCTCTGCCTACACTGCTGTGTGCGGGATACAGCGTGAAGCTGATTTATTTATTTTTATCTTATCAACTATGTTCCCTTTCATTTCCTGGTTTTATTTGATTCTGTGTGAGTTTGCTCCCTATATCTACTATAAAATTTGCAATACAAAATCTGTAAATAACAAAAATTTGCGAGACATTTTTTTTATTTATTTCAAGAGAATAAAATCATGTAGTTCTGTTCTCCATTCCATAAATAAAGTAATATCTATAAAATGCATACTTATTTTCAAATCCGACGTAATCGAGTGAACATTGACACACGCTAGACCAGTTCGGCGCGGGCGCAAGCGGCACGCCATATTAATGACTTGTTGTAAATTATTAAACGCCTCGACGGCCGCCGCACTGCCGTACTACTGCACGGCGACAACGCCCAGCCACTTGTTTCATTGTCGGCATTCAGAACGAAATTGCGGAAACTGACTATTTGTTAAGCTTATAAAATAAACATGAACACTTAATCAATTATTTCTTTATTTTACTTATATTGCACCATTGGCTGTCAGTTTTATGAAAAAACATAGATATACCTAAGTTAAAACAAATATAAATTCTGGAGACAAAGACAAATCAGAACCTAAAATAATGATTTAAAAAAATATATAAAATAATGATTTTAAAGCACGCTTCAAAAAGAAGTCATAACGTAATACGGCGGCGTTACAAAAAAAGTAAATGGATTAAATTAATAACTTGAACTTGAGTCCAGTCGTGGCGTAGGGGCGTATCACTGTAAACGCGACAGGTTGTGGCTGGTTCAGTTCCCACCCGAAGAAATAAATCATTTAATATTTTTATTTCTTCGCTCTGGTATCGAGGCAAAGCGTGGGGAACGGTGTGGCTGTGGAAAAAAATATATTTTTATTGGTTGCGGTCAAGAAAAGCGTTTTCTTTCGTGAATGTCATTAGGCATTAATGGTAGAGGTAATACCTCTACCATTAATGCCTAATGAATCAAACTTAATTAAAAATTTTACTTCAACTACTATTTTGGTAATAGTGCTAATATTCCTGTCGAAGTTAAGTCCGTTAACATGGAAGAAGTGAGGCACAATATCCAACCTTCATTTAGACGACCAGAATATTTGTAAGTCGTCTTTCAAACATAATAAACAACCAAAATTTAATTTAATTAAAAGTTAATTTGTCGCAAAACATGTTAAAATGCATTTTTCATAAGCTACAACTAAAAAGAGGCCGGTCGTGGCGCAGCGGCACGAGGTGTGACTGTAAAATCGACTGGTTGTGGGTTCGATCCCCACTCGAGGAGATGAAATATTTACTTAAATTTATATTTCCATTTCTTCGCTCTGGTGTCGAGGTTAAGCGCGGCGTTGAGTTCTGCCACTCAACACGCAATGCCTCCAGAATTCGGCAGAAAGTGGGGAACGGAGTGTCTTAACACTAGGTTCCCTCTGCCTACCCTGCTGTGTGCGGGATACAGCGTGAAGCTAATGTATGTATGTACAACTAAAAAAAACACGTGTAGATACCTAACCTAGTGTCAAAGGAACCTAGTGTTAAGACACTCCGTTCCCCACTTTCTGCCGAATTCTGGAGGCATTACGTATTGAGTGGCAGAACTCAACGCCGCTTTGCCTTGACACCAGAGCTAAGAAATGGAAAAATAGATTTAAGTAAATATTTAATCTCCTCGATTGGGGATCGAACCCACAACCAATCGGTTTTTACAGTCACACTTTGTGCCACTGCGCCAAGACTGGCCTGATTGGACTGGACTGATGATTAAATAGTTTTATTTTAATCAAAACTTGACAAAATCATGTAAATATAGTAACCATACCCACACACTGATGTAAAATAAACAAGAAGCAATCAATCGTCTAGATTTATTTTATAGCAGATCGGTTCCGCAACTGTAAAGGATCAATGCGAACTCGAATTTCGTAACGTCATCCTAAGGTGGCCAAATTGATCGATGACGTGCGCGTGCGCTCACTGCTTGTCAATTATGTTACGAGTTCAGGGCCTGAGATACAGCTTATCTATGCTTAGCCATCTTTCTACGCTTGCGTTAACGTTAACAAGAGAAACGTTCAGCTATTAACGGATTGTATCTCAGACCACCGTTTAAAATCGTCGAAATTGTTTAAGCCATTTAAGTTAGCACATACTGTTAGAGTCCATCCCTTCGAGCGATGTTTCGCTTAATATTTGTTTTATTAATAAAGGATGTTTTTAATATACGTAAGCAAAAATGTTTTATACACGTTTTCGTTAAATGAACACATTTCTTTAGCAAAAAAAAATGGGTACATTGGTTTTTTGGTGTAACAATATTCATCATAAAATACCAATAGGTATGGAGAAAACTGTAACAGTACAAATAGTAATTATTTAGATAAATATAAAATAGGGAAATTTTGTGAAACAGTCGTAGCGTAGGAAAATACTTATTATTGTTATGATTGTGTTGTGTGCGAGGAAACGGAGTGTTTTAACACTAGGTTCCCTATGCCTACCCTGCTGTGTGCGGGATACAGCGTGAAGCTGATTTATTTTGATCCTAGGTCCTAATTTACCTAGAACATCCCCGACAATTCCATTAATTCAGTCGTGTCACTCCCTCTTCACTTGGCCTCAGTCAAACAAACAAAATCCAGATATCTATTATCCATAACATCAAATAATTTATTAATCTTCTATCCCATCCCTCCTCATACATTCCACGTAGCTATTTGTATCACCGTCTTCCACATTCCACCGTTCCGGGAATGGTGTGTTGAATATCGGTCCACACACACCAGCTGGGATGCACTAGCACGTGTCGCTTCTGAAGGCGGGGGAACGGGCCCGCATGGTGCTCGTGGCTGATGGAATTTTGCAGCCCTAGGCAGGGCCCCAGGGGACCGCTGCAACTAAACCTTCTGTCATGGAACCCCATGCGTCCTTTAATTATCATTATTGATAAACATCTAAAGAAAAAAATATCAGCTTCACGCCGTTTCTCGTACACAGCAGGGTAGACAGGAGGAAACTAGTGTTAGGACACTCCGCTCACTCCTTTTCGCCAAATTCTGGATGCATTGCGCGTTGAGTGGCAGAACTTAAAACTGTGCTTTGTCTCGACACCAAAGTGAAGAAATGGAAATATAAATTTAAATAAATATTTGATTTCTTCAAAGGGATCAAACCCACAACTAGTCACGTTTACAGTAACACTTTGTGCCCCTGCGCCACGACTGGCTGACGTATATCCAATATTCTTTATTCTATAGTAACAGGTAATTTATAAAATGTAGTAGTATTTTTTTAAGTTTACCGATATTTTAAAACTCATAAAAAAGATAAAGTATAGCCTTAACAAGCGTGGCGCAGCGTTATTTTAATTTCTTTGCTCTTCTAACAAGATAAAGCGCGACGTTGAGTTCCTCAACAGAGCTCAACAAACAATATCACCTCTCTAAGCCTCCCAGCTATATGCGGGTTTCAGTGTGAAACTGAAAAAACAATTCTTATATTTTCCAATCTTTTCATTCAGCGTTGTCATCGATTATAGAGAATACAATTAAAGTTAATTTAATGATAGTTATTTTCAGAAATGGTTAATTTATGGAAAAATAAATAAGCAATTTTTTTGACGTAATTGCATTATCTACAATTCTTGTTGGAAATATTTTTATTATAAAAGTAACCGTTTCGCTGGATAACCCAAAAAAGTATTTTTTTAAATTAATTTGAATAAAATATTCTGCAGATACCGTATTGATTTTTACAATTTCATTAGTCAATTTCCTTGACGTTCATGCAAATATTCAACTTTCTGGGAATTCATGCTGAGGTGATTGTCTTAATTGATTGTACTGTCTGTTGTGTTGATCTGATGTAAATATGAAGTTAATTTAGTACTAAGCTAGAGCTCGGTTTGACGCTATTCAGTTGCAACAAGATAGAAAGAGTACAGTTGGGTGCCGTTACACTCGTAATTAAATTAGAGTGCTCTTGACCAGGTATTTTAGGAAAAATAACTAGATAATCTATTACTGTTATATACGAATATACGGTGTTAAAAAAATTGAACTAATTAATCTACAAAACATATGTACATCTACATAGGTATATAATGTTGATATACTCGATGAATAATATTATAACACTAATTGTACAATAATATATATTTTAGCTATGATATACAATTGAATTTATCAGTTAAAGGAAAAATTCATATATATATATATATATATATATATATATATATATATATATATATATATATATATATATATATATATATATATATATGCTGGACAATCCTATAGTTAAGAGAAAAATGCGATGTCATATTTTACATTTTATAAAAACAAATTGAGGGTGAGGACTAATTAAATATAAATTACCATATACTACTATGTATTTATATATGTAAATACACGTAATAAACGCAATTATAATTTTAACAAGCTTTATTATTTTTCCTTTAAATCAACAATCATATATAATAAATATATCAGAGTATTCTCTGATCTGGATGTTTGTTCCACTTTCAGGCAAAAACGACTGAATGGATATAGATGGAACTTTACAGTAATATAACTTATACATCAAAATAATACATAGGCTACAATTTATGCAAATATATTTTATAATATAAAAGTATCTTTTGGATCGCTAGTAAAGATGTACATATATTGTCTTTACGTTTCTGGGTAGCAGGCATATAATATTATACTTTATATTAATATTTATGTGCAAAGTTGGTACAATATTGTGTTATAAAACCACGTATGCTCCAAGCAGCTGCGTCAAACTTTAAAGCATTCTTCATTAACAATAGAATCTTTACAGGTTGTTGCTATACTAAAGGACCATCTCGTTTTCAAAGAAATTCACCGTCAATACCGCCAAAACTGCCATTGCATAAACTCTATTGTCCATATTTTTTTTTGTTATATTTTTTATACCATCAGCTGATCGCCAATCGGTACTAAAATATGTATTTGTTACAATGAAATTGAAATGTTCTTTTCACTTAATTCTAAGAAATTATCTTAACTATATAAAAAAAAAGATACAATCTTTGTTTATTGCATTAATTCAGTAATTTCTTTTTTTATATGATACATTTTTATAATACTATGCAAAAAATACATTTTTATATCAGTTATTGAGCTTAAAAAAATAATATTATTAATTATTATAAGGACATGGCGATGAACTACGTATACTACACGGACGGACAGGGAATCCGAAAGCATTGCACAAGGCGAAGCTAAGCAGGCGTGGTTTAATGTTTCTCTTGTGGAAACAGCTGTACGCTCCCCTTTACCTGAACATTATGTACCGAGCACGTGTTATATATGCCCTCGCTTCTTAGATAAATACGATTCGTATTTTAAGTCCTTACATCCGGAGTGGGTACAGGACACAGGCGTCTTGCCCATTCACTGAAATACACTTATTTATCAACTTTTATATTATTTTTAATATTAGCTGAGAAATAAGTACTATATTATTTATAGTAACATAGAATAGAACAGTGTGAACATTAAAGTAAATAATTAATTAACTAGGTTATAGTAAGGATAAAAACATAAAATGAAATTATTGGGATCTGCCGGATCGAGTTGTTGAAAATTCGCGATAAATAATTATTGACTGGCTTGTATGACATAAATTTTTAATATTTTTTTTATATATAACAATTATAGTATAATTTTAATTATTTTCTTTACTTCTAACATAAAGAGTTGTTAATGTAAATGTTATTTGTTTATTAAACAACCAACATTATAATAGATGCATATTGAGATTGAGACTAGTCGTGGCGCAGTGGCACAAGCGTATGACTGTAAACGTGACAGGTCGTGGGTTCGATACACTGTAGGAAATAAAATATTTAATATTTCGCTTCAATTTTTCGCTCTGGCGTCGAGGCAAGGCGCGGCGTTGAGTTCCACCGCTCAACATGCAGTGCCTCCACATTTAGCTGAATCTTCCTCTTGCTAGGCAAGAAGACCTGCACTGCATGAAGCTGCAAAAAGAGATACATATTATTTATAATAGTTAAATTGTTATTGTAAAATTTATTTAATGTGATTACCACTGCTGCATCTGAATATATATGTACATAAATAGTTGGTCAATTTTTAAAAATTAAAAATAAACTTATTTATAGAGGGACAATGGGAAAAATAATACGTATATTAAAATGGGTTTTATTTTTTTTGCTTAATTATTAGTATACATATGTATACTAATAATTAAGCAAAATATAAATTTACAACAACTTCTTGAGTAGTATTACGAGTAAGTATATCTACTGGATAATATTTTTGGACTATGTGATTACTTTTAATCAACAAAAACTATATTTCATCAGTTGAAACGTTGTCTATTTCGTGTATTTCCAAATAAGAATACGTAATTAATATAGATACATAATATTATCAAACCTAATTATTATTCTTTTATATTCTACTCCGAATAAGTTTCTCACAAGTCTGTGCATAATTATTAACAAAATCGGAATATTAATATATTTTTTGTTTAATATGCATCTCCTATACTTAATCAAACGTATTCATATGGAGCTTGCCTCAATCGAAGTCACGCACAAAGGGAACCGGATCAAGCAACTAGTACATATTTATATTGAAATATTTTAAACTAGTTCTCAATTGTGTCTCAAAGAGTAACTATGTTGGATTCGTTTAAATCAGGGGTTCCCAATCTTTTATTGATCAGGGACCACTTTGATAGAATTCTTGTGAGGTATATTAAAAATAAATTAATAATTAAACAAAAATTTTGTATGATAGGGTGTTTGAATTTTTAAGTATATATTAAAAATCATCAATTTCAAAGTAAATTAAATTTAGATGTCAAAATATTTTATGTTTTACTGAGGAAACAACTTAACTGTAGGCAGATTTTGCTCAAACACCAAAATTTTAAATCATTCGTGGACCACATTTTGGCTGCTGCGGACCACTACTGGTCCACGGACCACTGGTTGGGAACCACTGGTTTAAATGAACGGGTCTCCCTTTGAGAGTCAACAAATAAGCAATCGGAAGCTTCGAGCAGGTGTGTTTAATACACCCAGGACAAGTATACTAGAATATTTGAATAAAAACTTCTCAATGCATA
This sequence comes from Heliconius erato x Heliconius himera, assembly GCA_013421005.1. NCBI lineage: Eukaryota > Metazoa > Arthropoda > Insecta > Lepidoptera > Nymphalidae > Heliconius > Heliconius erato x Heliconius himera. The sequence continues at coordinate 76,584 of JAATLQ010031348.1, read as the reverse complement.
TATGCATGTCTTAATTATCATAACGCTCAATAAATCAGCTACCGTTAAATGTTCATGAGAATATTTTATTATTATAATTATTAGTTTTACATAATCTAACCGATACAGCGACAATTTCTGTAAAGTCAGTGGATAGAAGCGGTTTAATAATATATTCTGGATACTTTCCATCGAAGTATATAATATATAGGACAGTTGAAGCAGAAAAGAAAAAGCTCTATATTTTAGAAAACTTTTAATTTTTTTTACTTAGCGAGGGTCTAACCCGCGCCGAAACATTCTTCTAAATTATTATTTATTTATTTTGAACACACAATAGTTGTTACATTTATTCATGCACAAAATTTATACAAAAAAAAAATCACAAAATTTAAAGGGACACTTTTGACTATTTTAAAGCTAATCTAATTTACACAAGATATAATTTAAACTTCGTAATTGTAGCTGTGGTAATTATTATAATAACAAAATCTAAATCAACAATAAAAAAATCTGATCAAAATGAACTTTGTATAAATAGAAGACTTTAGATATTACATAAAACGTTCGAATATTCTTAATAATATCAAAACATTTATATTTTAATTTCACGATTTTAATTTTGTTTTTAATTTACCTTTTTTATACAAGCTTCAGTCATGTCTGTTCGCCTATTACTAATTTATGTTGTTAGCATTTCTGTAGGGAAATTTCTACAAACTTCCGCTACTCAAACATTTATAATTAATCAGCTTCACGCTGTATCCCGCACACAGCAGGGTAAGCAGAGGAAACCTAACGTTAAGACACTACGTTCCCCATTTTCCGCCGAGTTCTCGAGGCATTGCGGGTTGAGTGCCGGAACTCAACGCCGCGGTTTGCCATGATACCAAAGCGAAGAAATGGAAATATAAATATAAGTAAATATTTAATATCCTCGATTAGGAATCGAAACCACAATCAGCCGCATTACAGTCACACATTGTGCCTCTGCGCCACGACTAGCCTCGAACATTTATAATTATTAAATATTTTTAAAATTACATAAAATTTAAATTGCTCATATAATTTAAAATTTTATTTAACATAACAATCCATATATTTCAATGAATAGCTATGCATTTACGAAGATCGTAACTTATGGAGTAATCTCAATCTTGATTTGAGCACTTTGAGGCCACGGGTCGCGATGTGGGTGAATATGTTGCACTCGTTTCACGTACGCCTCTTGACACGTGTCGGTCTATCACCAAGTACCTATCTATTATTAACGGTATCAGTATTAAAATAATATATTTATTACTAGCGAACCATTCTAATAATATTATCATTTTAAAGGCAATATACATTGGACAATAGTTACAGCCAATTTTTTTGAACAAAATACTTTATATTGATATAACTTTTATATTTATCAAATGATTTAAATAAAATATACCCTAAATGTTAAGGGAAATTAGCGAAAGTACAAGTGAAAACTGCATTTAAGTCGGATAAGCCGTTAAAGTTGCTGAAATTACCATAATTATAATTATATTAAGAAAACCGACAAAAGGACAAACAGATAAAAATTAAAAAAAAACATTCTTTGGGAACATTGTTTAATACAGTTATAAATGCCTCCAAAAGTAAATAGATTTTCTCATTTTTCTTCCATTGTATATGGACCGCGATCAATTACAATTTTATTATATGTATAAATATGAAAGTGACACAGATCATAAGAGTATCATTAAAAAATATTTCGTCACAATATTTAATGTAATGTTTCATTCATCTTATTAAGTTGAATATTTTTAGGGTTCCGTACCTTTTTGAGGAAAAAAGGGGACCCTTTTAAGATCACTTTGTTGTCCGTCCGTCTGACCATATACTCAGATCGATAGCCCAATGATTCCCTTATATAAAACGTATTTCTATATTTACTTAGATAAAAGATATGGTCGTTTATATAGCAAAAAAAAAACGTTTTTCGACACTATCAAGGGAATCAAAATTCATAGTGTACTTCCGGTTGACCTAGAATTATGAAATTTGACAGTTTATTCTACAGATACTAAAATTCAGGAAAAAATCTGAAAATTTGTGGTTATCCTAAAAAAGAACATTTCAAATCAAAATTTGGTATTAAAGCCGCTAGTTCAAGTGAGGAAATGAAGTTATAAAATGAAAGAGCTCGGGCTAAGCTTAGTCTGAAATTCAGAAAAAGCTCAAAACCTTCAATTATTTGCGTAACCTTCGGTGGGTGAGCCCGACTCGGCCTTGTCCGATTTTTTTTATGATTAAACGATAGTAAATTTTAGAATGTATAGCATACATTATATTAAATCGAAATATTTATACAATTTTAGCAAATCAAGAAATCCTTTAAGCACCCACTTTTTAACAGATTTGATATGACTGAAATTATGTCATATATTAACAAGAAATATTATAATTAAAATTGAGCTTCTTGAATTCCATTATATGAATATCTACTAAATGAAACTGGGAAAACGTACAGAATATGCTTATACCGTCAATCGTGTAAACTAATTGCCTTTCGCGTCCTGCCTTATCTAATCAGGTTCTGAAAAGAGCCGATGTAAATTCTGGAACACATGTGTTTGCGCGAGCGCACGTGTTCATTGATGTATCTTTGGCCTCAAAGGGGATCGACTCCTGACGGGAATAGGTAACATTAAGCAACCCGTAAGTAAACACCACTCATCATCACCCTTCTAAGTGTACAAAGAAAATCCTTATGCTCTGCTGATAGTGAAAAATATGTCTAAGCCACGTAAAGAAAACACACCTGAGTCACGTAGGATTTGACACAATTATTATGCGCGAAAGTATATTATACATAGATATATTTTATTAATGGATTTTACTTTCAAATTGAAAAAGGCTAATTATTTATTAAGGCTATTGAAAAAGGCTAATTATTTATAAAGGCTAATTATTGAGATGACACGAAATGCTCTCTACCCACTTACTATTCAAAAGATTCGTCAGCTTCAAGCTGTATCCTGTCCTGCACACTGCAAGGAACTTAGTGTTAAGCCACTTCTTTCCCCTCTTCCCGCCGAGTTCTGCAGGCATTGTGAGGCCAGTCGTGGCGCAGGGGCACAAAGTGTGATTGTAAAATGGAAAGGTTGTGGGTTCGAACCCCATTCAGGGAAATGAAATATTTATTTACATTTATATTTTAATTTCTTCGCTCTTGTGTCGAAGTAAAGCGCGGCGTTGAGTTCTGCAACTCAACACGCAATACCTCAAAAGATTCATAAAGAAAAAATTATAAACATATATGAAATTGCAAATCAAATACAAATATGAAAAAGAAAAAAAACTACAAAAAACTAAAATCGACATATTTAAAATACGTTTAAGTTCTGTAATTCGTTTCGGTTTCAATTCAGATAGAGGCCGGCAGGTTGCATTTACATTAATTTATAAAAGCTAGGGACGTGAACACAAAACACGAAATTCTAATTGTTACATTTTTGTTGGTCATCCCTATCAATATGGCACGTCGCAACAGTCGTTAATTTCATTAAGGGCTTATTAAGCGGACACGCGACCGCCAGCAGTTGGGCCGACACACGGATGATATAATCGAAAACCTTATGGAGTGGAACGCGACTGTTGCTTGTAATTATATTTTTTAAATTAATCTACATACATTTGTAGATGTGTGTAGATTATTCATTTTAAATTATTATAGTGTATTTACTTAAGCTTTAATGTATCAATTACGTAAATAATAATGAACAAAATATATTGCTGAAGTTAGTGTCCACGTAACATCAAGTGTGTTACTAATACACGTTTATCAAACGTAAAATACAGATGTTTTTAATGCTATTATTACAATATATAGTAAATGAAGTTAAAAAGCATTATATATTTTTTTACTTTATAGATCGATACGTTGAATAAATTGCATATGAAATTAAAAAAATATAATAAAAAAATATTAAATTTAAGAAGTATATTAATCTTAGCAAAAAAATTATAAAATAAAGAAAATGTCACATCGCACACTAAATATACACAGCTTCACGATGTATCATGTATGTGCAGGTAGGCAGAGAGAAGGTACATTAAGAGCACTTCATCCTCCGCTTTCCGCCCGAATCCGATACCATAATTGAGCGGAGAAATTAAAATAATTCATTCCCCCGAGTAGGGATCAAACCCACAAACCACGTTACATTCAGACAAACCAATCGAGTCATTTGATTTATCTATTTAGACAACTTCCAAAATTTATTATTTTTACCAATTTCATATTAAAGCAAGACTAATTGTAGTGATATGGATCCATAGGCTTATTTATCCTCAATTTGATGATTAAAATTGGAGGCCTCTGCATTAGGTGGTCACGCAGCGTTGACCACCGGTGTCAGATGGTACTTAACCCCTCAAAAAGCGAGTTATGAATAATCCTAGATTGTGTAACAGTGATATGAAAATACTTAAATTCAAATAATATTACACATTATGTTATGAAATCATATGGTACTATGTAAATTACACCAGCATTATATACCTAATGCCAATATACTATTAGTTTGTGCTATTATTTGTTTATAATTCAAGAAACCTGCATTAGAGACCAGGCGGCGTCGTGGCGCAGGGGCACAAGTGTGTGACCGTAAACGCGACTGGTTGTGGGTTCTATCCACACTTGAAGAAATGACATATTTTGTTAAATTTATATTTTCATTATTTCGCTCTGGTGTCGAGCTAAAGCGCAACGATGAGTTCCACTACTCACACGCAATTCCTCATGAATTCAGCGAAATATGGGGAACAAAAAATGTTGAGTTCCGCTAAATGCGGTGAAAATTGGGCAACGCAGTGTCTTAACACTAGGTTCCCTCTGCCTACCCTGCAGTGTGCGAGATACAGCGTAACAGAAAATTATTAATTACATTAAAAATATATATATTCTTTCATCTTTACCTAAGGCAACAAGGTAAGCAGGCTGAGAGAATCTACGAGTCATATGACATACAGTTTCAGTTCTGTGGTTTCGACACAATCATTGAGATTTGATAAAGGTGTCGCCCTTTCTCGTAGTGCCATCTTGTATAACTCGATCGTAAGAATATAAAAATATAATATATATGATTATATTTATATATTATATATACAAGATTTTTCTCGAATGAAAAATTAAATCCACAACTATCACTTGCTTATGCTTACACACGATTGTACCATTATAAAAATATTGTGCTTCTAATAAAAAAATATTAAATTTACATTATGGTTCGAACACTCTATAGATGCTTAATTTATTGTAAGTATATAATTATGTATTATAGATACGAACATTTATATCTATGTACTTATAAATAAACGATGATTTAGAAAAATTTGGTCTGTTTGTCCGATTTAAGTGCAAGTTTCAATACTATATTTTGGCAAATTTCTCTTAACATTTAGTTTTAGTTTTATTTAAATCGATTCATTAATAACAAAAAATAGATGAATATAATAAACTATTTGATGCAACAAAATTGATACAAAATAATTTAACACGATATTAATTCTGACTATTAAGTAAATATTTTGTAGTTCTAGCGGGCGAAGCTGCGAGCTAGTCGCTAAATAATATTTAAATAATCGAATATAAAAACTTAAAAGACGTGAATTGTATCGGAACAACTTTATGTTAATGAACTAAATCGTCAAAATATATATTAAGTACTATTTAAATCTAGTATGTCAGCCATATTGTTGGTAAAATTTGTATATTATAACTGTGGGAAAATATAATATTCCCTAAGATAGCAATGAGTCACAGTTCCGCATCGAAACTATTGTCCAATGTGTAGGCGCCTGCGTTACCATTGTTGTTTATATGGAGATGGGGATTAAATGTATGATATTATTAATTGAAAGGCCCCGTTCCCACAGCTTCCGAAGGGTAAGTCCGGGTGACCTGTCACGAGTGACTCGTTTATTTGTTATTGTTATACTATGTGCGATCGGTTTCCGAGCACACTCCCACGACAGGGAACAGATGCTGGGGGCCCCGTGCACTGCGCTCGCGCCGGGACCCGCTGCACAACTACCACTCATAATATTGTCTATCAAATGACCCTCATTTTTTCTTGTGGGAATCCAAGCTTACCGTGTGAATTATTTTGCAAAAATTTAAATCTCAACTTTAACAATAACGCTAAACCACGTTGTTAATAAACTAATAGGTATTCTACAAAAGTTATTATAATAATTGGTATATTTCATAGCATGTTGTTTTTGACATATGATATTATAAAATCACCTGCCACGTTGACATATAAAACGATTTTTCAGAAAAAATAATTTCTTAAATGTCTGATCTGATCAATAATATAACAAATGAAGCGAATTGTGATACAACAAACAGACACTTGACCCGTCAAAACAGCGCATTATTCAACCTGAATGCGATTAGCATAGATTGTCCGGCAGTCGTCGCCGGGAGACGCCATTGCATATGCGCCGCGGCCCCGCGCGCACCCCCGCGCACCCCCGCGCACCCCCGCACACCCCCTCCGCCGCCCCGACGCCAGCAGATGCTCCATTAATATTTTATCACGCATCACATTATGTGCGGGTTGCTATATCGTCAAAGTTTCATCTTCACATCTGTCTGCTGAAACATGGAAATTTGTCAAATCTGAAAACATTTAAGGAAATATATGTGACTGCCTTCCTCAGTCTATTAATATTTTGCTAGGCGTTTGTCTGTTACGAGCAATCTAGATTCGAAACAGGATTGAATTAACCATATGTATTGCTGGTTCATGTTCTTGCTATCTATTTATTATGTAATATTTCTCCGTTGTAGTAGATATAGTGCTAATTTATTTAACCTCCTAATTTAATATTAAACTTGTTTTTAGTTATTTAGGTTATTAAACCAAATATTTGTATGATTTCAAATGCACTACTTACTACGCTTATAATGACATGTAGCAAAAAGTAAAATATTTTTTTTTATTTTACATTTTAATTTGAATATTTTAAAATAAAAAGTAAATTAATTATTAGGACAATTATTTACGTTGTTTTTTATTAAAAAAATATAAAAAAGAAAATAAAATAACCTACAACATACCAAATGATCAGTAACGCTAGTACCGTCATCACAACTATTAAGTATAGGTACATACATATATTACCTAAGCAAAATTCGAAGTTGAACTTTCATGCATCTCGCTCCGCATAATATCAAATTCCAATGAGCAGTAGCCGCTAGGTATAAATCACGATAACAGTTTCGGATATCGAATGTTAATATCATCTATAACAAATGCTTTGTTTTTGCAACCACGAACATAGATTGATGTGCAACAATTACGGGATGCTCCTCAGACATAAATTCAAAATGTGTTGCATTGACAACTAGGTTTTTCTACAGTCTACTATGATAATTTGTAAATTTATACAAATGACACTTTAATGCATCAATCCATCGTCCATTTTGGAGATCTTGTAAGCTAAGGATGAAAAATTATTATTTTTGACACTATTACCCTGCAAGCTATGTGCAATAAGCACCTTTTTTATATACAAATATAATACATTACAGATATACAAATAGTTATATTGGTATAAATTAAATGAACTTCACGCTGTATCCCGAACACAGCAGGAGTACTACCTAGTGCTAAGACACTCCGTTGCCCATTTTTCGCCTAATTCTTGAGGCATTGAGTGTTGATTGACGGAACTCAACGCCGCGCTTTAAGGAGCAAAAAATAAAAACATAAATAATTATATGTTCCTCGAGTTGGATCAAAGGATCAAACCCACGGCCAGTCGCGTTTACAGTCACACACTTGGTCCCCCTACGCCACGACTGGTCTGTTTTATATAGGTACCTATTTTTTTTTATTATAACCAATGCCAAAAAGAAAATTATCAAAAGTGACAAACATTTTTTATAGAAGATTTATGTAATTCATTTAAATGCGTAAAGAAACATAAAAAATGTGAATATAATCATTTTATACCTGTATAGGTATATAATCATTTTATACCTGTATAAGTATTTGTACTCACCTAACTTTAGCTTATACTTAGGTACTCAATTTAATTTAAAGCAGCCATTAGAATAGTTAAAATCATTTAACTAGCATCAAACGAAAAAGAGAGTTTAAAATTTTCTTGTAATATTAATATTGTTATTCTTGTAATATAAATAAATTACAATTGATTTATTAATTTATTTATAAAAATAATATTTATTATCATAGACAGAATTTAATTCCGATCAACATTTTTTTAAAGTTACATATAGGTAGTTTCGGTACTCTGGTGAGATAAGTTTTATTGAAATTTGGTGGAAAAGTTAAGGAACATTGCACATAAAAGTGCCGCGCAATGGTTGAGCATTACTTCATTAGAGTTTATAATGATATTAATTATTCAGTGGCTGAAATAAGACATATTTTATTAATTGTTTGCTTTAAAATAATTTGTTTTATCGCAGTGTGTTTGTCTAACAAACAATAGTTTTGTGAGGCTGTCATGGCGCATGGGCACAAGGACTGTTAACGCGGTGGCTGTGGGTTCGATTCTTACTTGAGGGAATGAAATATTTAATATTTTAATTATTTTGTTCGCTCTGGTGACGAGGTAAAACTCGGCCCTGCGTTCCGCCACTTTTTTATTTACATGATTTTATTAGGTCGACTTGTAACTTTGCAACTCACGCAATGCCCGCAATAATGGGAACGGAGTGTCTTATCACTAGATTCCCAGGTTCTCTCCACCCTGCTATGTGTAGGACACATAGCAGGGTGGAGAGAACCTGGGAACCTAGTGACAGCGTTGAGCTAAAAATAATGTTTTTTTGCTTACCTACGTTCTATATGAATGTCTCAATAACAATAGCTTTACAAGTTCGCATATCATAAGCTTTCATCTATCGAGCGGAGCACGGCGCCGGCACCGGCACAGCTCTGACACGTCAAAGTTAAAATCTATTACGCCCCCGCTCTGAAGCTATGAATATTTTAACTTATCCGTATGATTGACTCATTGTTAAGATTCGGTGTCATAAGATGTACGTATTTGATCCGGAAAGAAAGTGACCCATTGTAAGAGTGAGTCTGTAACTATATACATATATATATATAGGTGGAAGCTGTATAGTAGGTATTAGTACTTTTTAGTAGATACGTACGGTACGTAACGTATGGTTGAAATACTACTCACTTGTAATTACACTTTAAACGATATATGAGTTACGACGATGTTTTACACGTGCAGGTGAAATTTACACAATGAATTACCAGTATTTGCCAGAGGTAGGGGGAGACCTCGGTTAACCTTCGTAAAAACAGTATCGAAGATACTGGAGGAAGGTCACGTAAAATGAGGACCCCCGGAGGACATGTATGAGGAGGTTGATGACAGTGGACGAGGCGGAATAGGTATGCAGGGACCGTAGCGTTTGGCGCTCCGTTCTCTCTGACTAACCTGCTAGGGATATACCGTGAAATTAGATTAGATAGAATATGGAATTGCCAGTGTTCATAAATATTAAGTCACTCAGTCAAAAAAAATTATAACCGAAAAATTATCTACACGACATCTTGAGCCATCTATTGGTCTAGTGAAACGTTTAACACTTTTTCTTTTATTAATTTATTAACTACATATTTTAACAAGGCAATCATTGTTGCCATTCGTACGCAATACCTCTAAAACTTGACGGAAAGTAGGCAACGAAGATATCCTAATAAGAACGGAGTGCTTATACTACGCTGCTATATGCGATATATATTATAAATCAGGCATTGTTTATTGAAATAATTTGTTCAAATTTTGCATAATCGTTTAATTACGTTTGATATTTATTTAATGAACATTAGAGTTACAGCAATATGGATCCCTTATGGTAAATGTTATGTCAAAGAAAGAAAAAATTGTTAACATTAATTACGATTGTGAAGACACGTCGTTTTAAGAAATAATAAACCTTTAATATTCAGAATATGGGTGTATTCTGAAAATTAAATTAAAATTGGAATTATTACGTAAATATACTTTATCTAATATTAGGCAACTTTTAAGTAAATTTCACAAATGTGTGCGTCGCGTCAGTTGCAAGTTATTCCACTTAATTAAATGTATGCTATAATATGTTCAGTGTATTCACGGACTGTTTTGTCAAAAGTGATTCCGATTCCATTGTTTCTTGTGTTGTATAGAGGAAAACGACGAGATGTCTCACTAAGTTGCTTGCCTCTTCTTACTTTAGATACTTATTATGAGACTTCTAATTTACAAATATACAAATAACGTACCTAGTAATAATATTATTCTAGTATCTAATAAATTTCTCTGTTTATGAATTTTCAAAATCCATCAGACAGCAGTCCTGGATTTATTACTCGAAGGTATGAATGATTCCTCAATCCAAGAATATATTATTGTAGACTCTCAACAATTTTAAACTTAATTGAAATTTTATTCCGTTCTAGATTATAATTAATATCATGCCACTATACCACCTGATCAGCCACAAATAATATATCTACATAGATATCTATTTAATGATGAACTTTAAAATTATACAGACTTATAACTACTACTAAAAGTTTTATTTTTATACTTTTAATAAAAAAAATTAACCCTATTCAAAATTTAAGCTTGTATCTTAAAAATATAAACGATTTGTTAACAGGCAAGGTAGGTAGGAAAATGTTCACACTTTAAGAAAAAAAACCCCATTTTAATTTAACTCTTTCGAATCGAATCAGTGATAGCCACCGTCAATAGAAAGATAGGTTGGAACGAGGTAAAAAATGTGTACGCCGAAGTATGTGAGGTCGTGGACCGCGGGTGCTTGTGTCAAGTGTCACGGGCGGGAATAACTGAGATGCGCCGAGTTCAAGAGGCACGACCGTCGACCAGCCATTGTCCGCTGTCGCACGACGAGACGAATCACATCAGAGGCTGCATGACCCACGTCAACGCGGTCACGAACCGATTTTCCACCAACTTCCTAATAATATACAAAAAAACCACGCCGCAAATAAGATTATTTGACTCGACACTTCCCATGAACACATTTTTTGTTTTTTGTTCTTTCAATCAATTCAAGTCGTTTTTCCTCTTTTAATCCAAAGCTTATTTAAAAAATAAATAAATAAATCAGCTGCACGCTGTATCCCGCACACAGCAGGGTAGGCAGAGGGAACCTAGTGTTAAGACACTCCGTTCCCCACTTTCTGCCGAAATCTGGAGGCATTGCGTGTTGAGTGGCAGAACTCAACGCCGCGCTTAGCCTCGACAAAGCTTATTTAAGTGTGGAATAATAGGAATACTATTTATATTAGAGGATAAAATTATTAACGATAACCATCAAGGAATGGATAGTGTGTAGTGTGTGTGTGCCGCACGTTTTAAAAAATAATGCCTTATTTTTTAAAACGTGCGGCAGCCTAAGTTTTAACATTAAAAGGATAGAGAATAGGTACCTGCCTTAGTTAAGATTTACCTAATGTTAGACATGTAGGTAATAACCTACCTACCTATGTAGAAACCTACTAATACTACATTATTTTGGATCTCCTAGCTGGCTTTTGTGGAAGCAATATTGGCGAAGAAAAGCACATACAATGTTCCTTAAGAGAGAATGTTCGTAGTTTACGCGATATTGAAATTATTATGAATTTAACAGCGCTTGTTTCCAGCCCGAGTCAATGCTCCCGACTTAACACTATAGCAATCAGATTATAGATTTAACGTAATAATATTTTACGTTTTTAAAACTCTCCTAAAGTACCATCTTGGACACCCCATCTCCAATATTGTACCTGATGTGTGTACGAGAATAACGAGATGACCTATATACTCGTATATGTACATAAAAAAATCCGTCAAGAGCGATCTCTAGTGCTCGCTCTGGTTTGTAATGATTTTTTTTTCTATGTTATACCTATAAATTTCCAGTTTAGGCCGGGCCAGTCGTGACGCAGGACCACAAAATGTGTTGTAAAATCGCTTGGTTCCGGGTTCGGTTTCCTCTGCCTATCCCTGCTGCATGCAGGACACAGCGTGAAGCTGATTTTAGTTTGTACTGTCAATAACTGTTAACTTGTTAACTGTTTGCCAAATTTTATAATTGTAAGTCCATTAAGTGCAATGTAGCCCATGTCGTGAATAACAGTGTTCCCTTTCTTAGAGATAGTTATGACAATAAAAAAAATAATTTGTAATTAAATAACAAATTATAGGGAAACCATAATCTACAATAAGTATTATATATAGGGACTATATTTTATCGTTTGATTGCAAGGCGCCGAACACTATAGCTGGTTATAATTATTTATAATAAATGGATGGTATACTTTTTACTATTATTACTTATTTCTTTTATAATGATGTTCCGAGCATCAGTACCATATCACACACATAAGGTTTCGTATTTCATCAGGAAGAATAACTTACAAGGACATGCACTTTTTAATTTTTTTTTTACCTGGAAACTTGGGAACCACTCCGTTCCCATTAAGACAGTCTGTAGATATTGCTTGTTGAGCGGCGCTGAACGCCGCGCTTTAAATCGTTACCTAAATTAAAGGTGAAATTTTAAATATAGCATTTCCTCAAGTGAGATTGAAGACCAAAAACCTGTCATACGCACGAGGGGCACAAATCCCTGCGCCACAACTGTCTGTTGTATAAAATAAACTACAAACAAAATTTAAAAGTTTATACCTGCCTAATGTTATTTTATAAATTTCCAATTTTAGATTACGCTCCAAACGTCATAATATGCAGCATTTAAGCATAATATACACGGCATAACGTTTATAAACTTTCCTGCAGACCTGTCAGTATATATTTGATATAATTTCTGTTTATCTCCATGCATTGTTGAGAAAAAGGATTTTAACAGATAGACAGACGAACTGACAGAATGTTGCCCGTGATCCCAAAAATGTTCCATTTGTTATTTTGAGGTACAGACCCCTATAAATGAACTTATAGTAATGTATAATGTTGTAATATTACAATCATTATGTATAAAGTGTATAAGCAAGTAGATAATAAATTTTAAACATAAAGATGGATGGATCTACAAAATCTATAACTTTTTATTTTAACATAATCCAAAATCCCAATTTTTTTTGGCACAATAGTGGAACAGGCAAAGAATCAATGGATCTTCTCCAACCTGCCACAATGCAATGATGACAATAGATAGTAGAAATTTACTTTTCTAAGTCTGGTGTATATATTATTAAATAAAACAACTCTTAAATTTTTAAATAAAGCTAAATGTGTGGATGAAAAATTATAATAAACATAAGTAATGAATAAAAATAATATATTTATTATTGTTTATATAAACTTAATTATTTTGTATAAACTCTGTTTTTCATATATTATTTATGACTATAGTTAAATTAAAACTTACATATCTTTAGCCCTTACAAAACATCAGCTCAACATAACAATGAATACAAAGTACAATCAGTGTTAATTAATTTACATTATATTTAAATTATTTACGTTACAAATAATACCTCATAACTAAATCCATTGCAACCATAAACTATATACCAATATATACTTTCAAAAATTGTTGGGGGTCTCTAATTCAGCTTTTTTTATCAGCTTCACGCTTTTGCTGAATATAGCAAGTTAGACAGAGGGAACCTAGTATTAAGAAACACAGATGAAATCAAAAAGAAACTAAATATTAAATATATAGGCAACTATAATTTTCATAAAACTAATATTTATCAATATACATAATATATAACATCAACTATTGTCAAATATTCCATAAAACTTTATTCTGATTTATTCTTCACAGTATATAGTATTTGATTGGTCTGGTAAATGAGGTAAAGAGCACTCACAAATACAGCATTAGCCCTGGAAAAGAATAAAAATAATATAAAAAATACATTTTTAACTAAATATTAAATAAAAAGGTTTTCAACTTCAAATTTACCCTTTTATACATTAAGTTTGTTTTTGAATGTTTAAATATTTTTTTACTAGAATTAAAGTATAATATTTTCTATGACCAATAGCTGTGTTGAAAACCGATATCTTAATATTTTGGAACAATAATTCCAAAAAAATATATTTATTAAAATAAATAAATAAACGTATATCAATATAATTAAAAGCTTATTTTAATAACAGAATTTTACAAAGACTTAATTAAATAGAATACTTTGTCATATTTAAAATAAGGAGGCTAAAATCATATCAGATATGAAAAAACTGCACAGAGTCTAACTATAAACATTACCATTGTGGGTTCCATTACCATTTTGGAGATAGATTTATTTTCATTTCCTTAATCTAATAACAAGACAAAAAGCGTGGCATTGAGTTCTACTCAACACACAATGTCACAAAAATTGTGCAAAAATTGGGGAATAAAATGTCATAACACTAAATTCCCTCTCTCTATACCTGCCAAGTGCATGATACAACAGTAAGTTAAAAAAAAAGAAAAACATTAAGTATGACTACTTACTGGCCTTCTTTAAAATATTCCTTTAGAGTATTAGAAAATCTCTTGGAATATTTAACAAATTCTCTTTTTCTTTGTTCCAAAGCTTGCTTTCCTGGACCGGGGGTGTATGACGACACTTCGTTAACTGCATCTAACAACTTCTTTATAGCTGATGCTATTTCTCTTTAAAATGGAAAAATACTGTTAGTAAAAGGTAAACAAATAGAACTTAGTGTTTCTAACAACATGTTTTCCACCTACAAATTCAAGTAATTGAATGGTAACTGAATGTCACACTTTGTTTTAAAAGAATGTAGAAATAAAAAACAATTTAAGTATATTTATGACCCAGAGTGGACATGAAACTTAACCAGCAATGACTGTACCACTGTGCCACAATTATCTCACACTGTGCAACAATTATAAATGGAGGCCATTGTGGTGTAACAAAAGTGATACAAAATGCCTTAAGAATTAGGCAAAAAGGAAGCATTTTAATGAGGAACAGAGTGTCTTAACACTAGGTTCTCAGATTACCCATGCTAACCATTGCAAGATACAATGTAAAGCTAAAAACTTTTGTATGCAATTTAGCTGCAATGATGGACTATTTTGGTTTTTTATGAAACATTCCAGATCACCATGCTCAAAAACTTTTAAGGCAGAATTTCAGTATTTCTTATACTTACTGGCACACCTAAAAATTAAATAGGTGTGCCAGAATTCACAATTAATTTTACTCTATATCTAAAAAGTTTTAAGAATAAGCTTTGTGTTTTTTTATTAATATTTCTTCTTCACTTTGAATTATTATTTTATAAAATAATGAAAGTACACATTTTTCTCAATAATACATTTCTATGTTAAACTTAATAATATAATGAGGTATAATAACAATCAAATATGTTATTTAAAACAGCTCTGGTGTTACCATTATATTCAAGTACAGATATCTATTAATCTGAGAGACAATTGTGGTGCAGCAGCACAGTTTTCGATTGTAAATTTAATGGTTGTGGGTTTGATTCCCTCTGGGGGGTAGTTACTCTAATTTCTTCACTCGGTAAAAAAAAGCACTACATTAAAATCCACCAGTTAACACTCATTGTCTCAAAAATATAGGCACCATTTGGGAAAGTGAGTGGCTAAACAATAGGTTTCCTCTGTCTACCCCACTAAATAAATTTTATGTACAAATGTACAATTTTATCTCTTGATTACTAACTTACTTGATTGTTTCAAGGAAAGTTTTTCTGTCAGTAATTTCATCAGGAATTCTGCTTAATATCTTTTTTAAAGCTGTGGATTTCTTATTCAACTCTTGGAATGCTTCTTCTGATCTATTTAACCTCAAGTCAGCACCTGTTGATAATTAACAAATTAATAACATATTTAAATCCAACATCTATTTTTTTATTACAAACATATTGTATACAAAAGAAAAAGAGATATTCAAGTTTAGCAAACAAGCAATCCATGCAGACTTAGGAAAGATATTTGTTTATTTAAGTTATAGTTACGCTTTACATACATTCGGTTTCTGTCAATGTTCCTTGTAAACGAAGTAAACTCTCATTCATATTAACAGGAATATCTGCTCTTCTCATGATACCAGCAACCAAGTCATAATTGAGACCTGGAATAGCTGCTTCCGCCTTTGTAAGTGCAGCTCGCAAAGTTTGAGAAGCACCCAAATCATATTTCTCTAACTGAAATATATTTTAAATTTTCGATTAATTGATCTCAGGCACTGTTACCACACCTTAATTAACAACGTCAATAACAGAATCATATGGTAACTACATATACGCGATTTTCTTATATCGCTTCTACTTTTAATCTAATATAATTTTATATAAATTTTAATAAAAAAAATTTAGTAGTATTTTATATTAACAAGTACCTGTGTTAAAACAGGACGTATTAGAACAGGTAAAACTAAAGAAGTGACAGGTAATTCATCACCCATTGTCATTATGTCCAACAAATAAATTTAACTTCAATGCTACAAAAAAAACAACGTTTTAGATATTATACAACAGTGACGTAGTTTACACGGAAAGAATTAATCGTCGATATTATAACATGTATGTACACAGTAACAACAAAAAATATTTTAGGCCAATATGTAGATAAAAAGAAAAGTGAAATATACGACAGTAAAAACAATTGACATTTCAAATAAATGTTACCTGTACAAAAAATATAAAATATAGAGAAATCAACTTCATAATAGCCAAATGTTATACCGTGTTTATACGTTTGTAAAAGCGTGGCAAATCCTCACAAACTACAAATCTTCACTATCACTTAACAGCTGATAGTAGCCAGACCATGGTTATTTTATAAAATCTGAAGCTTTCAGTGTGCATACCCACCTAACAATGGAAAGTATTATCAGGGAATATGGAGTTTGGGTGAAAAAAATATAAAGCTCATTTTTTTCCTTGGGAATAACATTAAAATTCATGTTGTCTATTGCCAGACACTTAGCATGGTTAAAACTCCCTGTCAGACACGCCCAAAACTTATAAAACATATAAGCGCCTACGAACATATTAGGAGCAAATAATACATTTCTACACTTTAGTATGTTTCAACGTACTTTCTAACAACGTAAGTTAGGTATTATTTTTTGCATTTTAGTTACCTAGTAACTGCCAAAGTAACCACCACCCAAGATCCAAGTTCCCTAAAATGTAATAACACCGGTAGGTGTGTGTATGCGCACAGAAATTTTCAGGCTTTATAAAATTACGAAAGTCTAGCTCTACTGTTCTACTATTGGCTCTCTCTCTACAAGAAGTAGAGTGTTCCTACAGTGTCTTTCAGTTCATCATCCTAACAGTCGTCGTGCTTTTTGCTGAAGCCTTGTTTCCATTTACCACATACATACTTCTGCCGCTGCTTTCAACATATAATTGTATAAGAATACTGGCATATTATACTTCAACATTTCCATTGCCTGTTTAACAGGTCTCTAACGTATTGAAAACATTTTCTTTATTCCTCTCTAATCGGTGGATCTTGAAACTTTCAGCTTCTTAATCGATAACTCAACTCCAAGTTTGGACACCTCACGCAGCTGCAAAGAGACCTCTTATACTAATGACTAGATATTGGTCTATCCCCAAGTCAGCACCCTAGACACTCGCGTGTCCATAACATGACCTAAAATACGATGTTCCACTAAGAATAAGCCAATCATACTTTTTTATGTTTGTGTGTTTACCAAATGTTTATGAGCACACGATTAATGGAAATATTAACATTATTCCTCGTATTTTTTTATTATATGATTATATGTTAATTTCAATTCCTAATATATATATAATTGTTGGTAACAGCATAGTTTTCCTTCAGACGGTTATCATTACTCATAATAATTGTCATTGTCAATAACAAAATATTTTCATAAAATTCTATGTTTTAACATAAATAGGGGTTGTGCATAGATGCCACTTTAATAAACGTGCATTTGAAATACAAACTTATGCCGCATTGTGCATTTGAAATACAAACTTATACCTCACAGCAAAATATCAGCTTTACACGCTGATTTAAAAAAATATATATTTTAGGTTAAAAATAACAATTTATACAGGTCGGCGGAAAATGGGCAACGGAGTGTGTTATAATATAAAACATTTTTAGTATAACTAATATAAGTACTCATTATTATTATAGTTCATATCAAATTGTATTAGATTATTATTTTGAAAGTGAAAAATATTCCATAATTACGATTTACGATCCTTGCATACACAAGATTCTAAAATCTAGCTCTCCGTTGCCCAAAACGACCAAATAACATGCGTGGAAATTATTTTGTTTTTATAAAAATGTTTAATTGATAACCGTACGGCAGTTTTTTTTATATTAACTCTGGCAGCCCTATACTTAATAACTTCAAAAGTAAAACTAAACTATTTAGTATTTTCAATTTTGACATTTTGATTACTATTATTTTGTGATTACAATTAAAAATATCATTGTTTTGTTTGATATCAACTGCTGTTAAGAATTGATATTTCAAAATAGTTTTAATTGAATTAACATTTAAAGACATGGCTAAAAACACTTCCAGCTCCGCTTTTCGTAAAATTGATATTGATCAGTACAATGAAGATAACTTTAAAGAAGACGACGCAGTGCAATCTGTGCCCACTGGACCTGATGAAGCAGAAGTCTGTGCATTTCTTAACCAATATCCTTTTTAATAACGTAATTAATACATATATTTCATGTACTTTTATAGTATAATGTAAAATATATTATAGTTGTCTGATAACTTGACAATGACAGTACTATATGAATCATGAAATTATAATGATAAAATGTTTTAAATATTCAGCACAACCACAAAGGTATATCCTTTTAAAATATGGAAACAACAAATTAATGAAACAATATATTTTTCCCATAAACTCTTTTGGTTGTTTGAATATTAAGTGCACTTTGAGTTTAAAAAAAATTAAAATCTGATATATTATAATTAACTGAAAAATACCTTACTGTTCATGAGAACACAATGTCGAAACCTGCTCTTCGCATGAAATTATGATATTGCATGTTGAGTGGAGAAACTCAAATCAAAAGAGAAATTTTCAGAAGTGCAAATAATTAATTTGCTGAGTAGGGAGCAAATCAACAACTATAGGATTTACAAACAGATATTGTAACATTGCACCACAATACTCAACATCTGGTATTTTAAGTTGAAAATTTATTTTAATTATCTACTGTTACTTTCATATTACCAACTTAGTCACCATCATATTTTATCCTTAATAAATTAATACAGGCAGATATGTTGAAGCACTTAAGCATGTGTTAAGCAATGCACCTTTGGGTTCCTCTGATCAACAAATAAAAGTAAGTTAATAGTATTTTTAATATAATTAGCAATAATAACCCAAGAAATAATGGTAATTTACATATTTATTTCTATCTACTAAATTATTATTTAAAGGAGAACACATTCATTAATATTATAATACAATAGGTAAACATTTTAAAGTTATTTTAATTAGAGGTTTATTAAAATAATATGACACCTTCTTACAAGATTTTTAAAGATCAGCTGAGTAACATCTTAGCACTTTACTCATTTCAGTACTCATTGTGACCATTGCTTGTGAAAATTTTGTATATCAAATTCAGCCTATGGCTAGCCTATATGTTACCTTCTATTATGTCACCTATTGCAAGTAATGTTCTTATTCAAACTACTTACATTCTTCATATTCATATTCTTTTTTTATTGCTTTCCTTTTTTTAAGCCTCCGGCTTGTATTCTGTAGCATATAGGAGAACAGGTAGAGGAAACCTAGTGTTAAGACACTCTGTTGCCATTAAGATAGGTTCCATTTCTGAGTTTCCGCTGAATTCTTGTGGTGTTGCATGTTGAGTGGTGGAACTCAGTGTTGTATATTGGAGGAAATTTAATATTTAATAAAAATATTAAATATTTCACTTCCTCCAGTGGGAATTGAAGCCACAACTTATTGTGTTTTCAGTCACACAGGCTTCTTACTTTGAACCACCATATAAAAAATTAAAATTAAATTAAATTAGCTTCACACTGTATCCCGCACACAGCAGGGTAGGCAGAGGGAACCTAGTGTTAAGACACTCCGTTCCCCACTTTCTGCCGAATTCTGGAGGCATTGCGTGTTGAGTGGCAGAACTCAACGCCGCGCTTAACCTCGACACCAGAGCGAAGAAATGGAAATATAAATTTAAGTAAATATTTCATCTCCTCGAGTGGGGATCGAACCCACAACCAGTCGGTTTTGCAGTCACACCTCGTGC
>JAATLQ010031348.1:39752-56209 GCA_013421005.1 Heliconius erato x Heliconius himera | reverse complement strand
CCATATAGGGCACATTTATTAAAACTTGACTCCACCAAAGTTCTGTTACTGCTTGCTGCATAGAATTAAATAAACAAAATAATATATACTTTTTTATTATGCATCATTCTGAACCATTTTATTTGCTGGAAAAGAATATGCTATTTACAACATAGTAGTAATTTAATATTTATTTTCAGGATAATGCATTAAGCTTAACATTGAAAGTATTACTTGCAATAAAATCAGCCCAAATTGAAGAAGCTGTTGGAACTCTTTCACTGGATGATATAGATATTCTGATGAAGTATATTTACAGAGGCTTTGAGTATCCCTCAGAAGGATCAAGTGGGCATCTTTTGTTGTGGCATGAAAAAGCATTTAATATTGGTGGTTCTGGCTCAATTGTGCGCGTTCTATCTGATAGATTAAAAGTCTAGTGTATATGCAATAAATATTCTTTATAAATTTGTTCAATAAAATGTATTATACTTAATAATTTAGTGTTTTTACTGGTCCACTTTATTTAACTTTGATTGCCATCTCCACCTACACAATTTGTGTTAAGTGATTCCTCTAAAGTGTTTAGTAGTAGTTTTATGGTTTACTAAAAAACTTAACTTTTAAATAAATAAAACATTGTTAAGACAAATATTGTATAGCTTTACTCTGTATCTTTTGTTGTGGCATGTCTTTCGTTGTCTAGTGTTATGACACTCCGTTGCCAACTTTTCGCCTGGTTCCAGGCGCTGAGTGGCGGAACTGAATGCCGCGCTTTTGCTTCTACACCAGAGTGATGAAATAAAAATATAAATTTAAATAAATTTTTCATTTTCTCGAGTGGAGATCGAACCCACAATCAGTCGCATTGACAGTCACATACTTGTGCCCCTGCCTGTGCCACGACTGGAATCGTAAAACAAGTAAAATAAATATTTACCCTAAAAAGCAAGAAAACTTATCAGAACATGACGAATTATTTTTATCGTTAGTATCTTCAGTTCACTGTTTTCATTATTACCAATAGTAATCCTTAGGGTAATTTTTAGTTTACTTTGTTGTCCTTCTATCTGTACGTCTGTCAAGAGCCTTTATCTCAAGAAAGCTTTGAGATATTGAAATTCAAACCCTATACTCAGATCTACGGTCCCTTCATTTCCTAAACAAATCATATTTTTACATTTACTTAAAAAAGATATGGCCGTTTATATAGCAAAAAACGCATATTTCGACACTAAAGAGAATCAAAATTAATTGGGTACTTTCGGATGATCTAGAATTATAAAATTTGCAGCTACCATCTACAGGTAGTAGTACTAGTTCAGGGAAAAGTCAGAAAACTACACAAAAAAATAACAGCCTTAAAAGGGGGGGGCAAAATTTAGTATGAAAGCTGCTATTTCAAATGAGGTATCAGATAAAAGAGCTCTGGCTAAGCTTGAATTTCAGAAAAAGCGAGACCTCCAATTTTTGTATGGAACCCTCGGTGGGCGAGCTCGACTCGCGCTGGTCCGGGTTTTTGCTGAGAAAAATATGCTTCATTACATTTTGAGAAATGAACAAATATTTATTTATTCCGCTATCAATCGCTTAATTTACTTGCGGACTAAACAGATGTAGCCTCATTGAATACCTCCTAAAACTTCAAGGTGCTGCTCGACTGCCCTTGGCTACGGATGGTGGACAGGTAGGCACGTCACTGAGTCGAGAGTATTAAGTCAATTTTAACGGCCTAATTGGAGAAGCGCAGAGGAGCGACGCGCGACGCGACGAAAAAATAGAATAATTTAGGGTAAACTTTTTTAATTTAACTAATTCCCTACAGACTTAGTAATTTTGATATACATATTATCAATATAAAAAATTCTCCGTAGGTACCTACGTATTTTTTTTTCCTGAATGAATTATTTTTGGTCATTTCATGAAATGCGACCAGTTCCTGAACTGCTCAATGATATTATGAGATAAGTAGTCAATACGGACATTATCCATGATTCATTATTGTAACAACTATTTAACGACATTCGTTTTGTTACCAACATTAGTATTTTGCTGACTTGTACAATTTTGAAGAATTTACTTGAATAAAAATCAGCTTCACGCTGTATCCCGCGTACACCAGGGTAGACAGAGGGAATCTATTGTTAAGACACTCTGTTCCCCAATTTCCCGAATTTCTCGAGACATTGCGTGTTATGTTTAAAGTTCAACATCCTGAGTGAAAGTTGTCTTTTAAATTATATAATACCTAGTGTATCGTCTAATAATAAGGAGTATATTTATTTAGGTCTACTAAATTTCTATTTTTCGATATAGTTAGTAGATATTCTATCCTTTAATGGCACTCATTTAAAAAAAAAACAAATTAATATTTTTATAATTATAATATTATATAATAATAAGTTTTGTAATGCACATTAGGCTGCGATAATTTATAAAAGTTACGTAGTGAAAAAGGAAAAATAATATTATTAAGGTATGAACTAACTACTGTTTAACAACTGATCTACCTAGCCGATCTAACATTAAAGTGAACACTGATTTCAAGCGAATGCGAAAGAAAGTAATAGTCGAGAGAACCTCTCTGTTGAGAGAAGGTGCTATATAAAGCAACTCAGTTTACTAGTTTAACGATAGTTCTAACTGCACCTTGGAGCTTACACTCACTCTCAGCACAATGGAGATACCGGTTAGTATTTTTTGTTTTAGATTGCGTCGGAGACGTCGTCGGCTATATCTTAACTGTTTTTACTAGGAAATGAGTACGTTACATAATTTCTTATGTAAGACTTATTTCCGTTTTGTAACTTCAGATTTAAAAAATAAAGGAATCTGAATAACCTTACATAAACTTAATGAGTATACTATGTTAACAAAGACTTACTTTCGTTTACATAAGTATGAAATATTTATCACTATATTTTTTTTACAGAAATCAATTATATTATTATGCTGTACTGCTATCTGCCTCGCCTCCCATCTTTCCCATCATTCCCATACAATACCCGTAGAAGGATATGAGACAGAACTTCAGAATCTTGGAGAACATGTTGAAATACCGGAAACTCCGGTTAAAGTGATCAAAATAACTAAAACGATTGCAGTCAAGGTTCCGGTGCCGTATCCTGTGAAGGTTGTGGAAAAGGTGCCATATCCTGTTCACGTAAACAAGCCATACCCAGTGCCAGTGCCACAAATTATCAAAGTACCAGTATCTCACGTACACGGTCATGGTCACGAAGCCCTTGATGTAGGACATGGGCACCAATTCCAAGACCGGCAGCAAGATGGTAATTCATATCAAGTGCAAGAAGAACAACATGATGCTCCATCTTCCGATTCGTACGATGATTCAGGAAGTCAATCGTTCGAAGGACACGGTAACAGCGAAAATAGTTATGGCGCGCCGAGTGGAGATTATAACTCACAAGGATCGTCAGGGGCATTTTACGGACAAGCACCACAAGATTATCATGGCTTTCCTGCTGATCAAGATGGGCACAATTCTTTTGAATCAAAAAACTATGACCAAGCAATTCAGAATTATTGGAACAAGATAAACGCAAATGGAAATGTTGGACATCCCAATAACTTTCACTAACGGCATAGCAAATCGATAAAATTTATAAGTACCTGAAATATGATTTGCATTACAATATTTGTAGCAAAATAGTCACTTCATTTCATTCAGCAAAGAAAATATTAGTATTATATATTTTTTATTTACAGTTCATTGCATATTATCATATTGTTAACTAATCCAGTATTTTAAGGTTTCTGCAGCCTAGGAAAGACTGGAAATATTTAATAACTTCGTGTCTGTGAATGTTATCAATTGTTGTTGTTTGTTGAGGTTGTTATTAGATGTGTAAGTACTTGTAATATTATTCATTTTGACATAAATTATTATTTTTAACAAAATAAAACGTCTTTATTCCTTAAATATGTTTATTATCTATTATCCACTTTTAGAGTTATACTAATTACGTAACAAACTCGGACAAGTCGATATTGTACCTTATTCATATATCTATTATTCTCTTTGTAATTATTTTGAGATTTTATAGTCAATTAAACAAAAAAAAAACAATCACCACATTATATTTTTCTTAAACTAATTTAAATTCAATAAAAAATCTATGGTTACTACATTGGTAACTGTAATTAAGCTTTATAGAAGATACACACGATACACTTATATAGTGTGTACCTACCAAAAAATCCTTAATATATTGACCTAAAACAAAATATTCATGTTTAGATTAAAACTATTATAGATCATTCTTATGTAATTTGTACGCAATATCAGTAATATGAAATTGAAAGTAGATTACCTATTGTATGTGTAAGATTGTAATGTATTGTTAAAATCACTTCTAATGGTTTCAAGGTTCAACTTTTCATCTAAACATTTATAAAACATGCAACAATATAGACTACTTAGAACAACACTTAATTAATTTGTTTCATTAAAATGTAAACTAGGATATCTACGTAACTATAAAGATAGTGTCAAATATGATACGTCTCTGAACATTTTACAAATACGTATTTCAATACATTTGTAATCATGTTATTTATTTTTAAACAATAGTCCTATGTATCACAAAATCCTGTTTATCGCACTTTTAGTGTCAAACATCCCTAGTACATAATCCTGGTTACTCATTAGGGTTGCCAACCGTATTGCAAACGCAATATATAGTATCATATTTCAAGTCGTTATACTATACACTGTTGGATCAAAATAGAGTAGTCATTTATAATGCCAGCATTTTTTTAGGTAACTAAAAAGCTAACTAATTCATTTAAAGTTAATTTGTTGTGTACTATAGATTTTTTCATAAAATGTTGGCAGCCCTATTACCTACGAAAGTCACTTATAAAGAGCAATATTTTTTTTGTGTAAAGAAATATAAATACTTATGAAGAATAATTCAAATAATTTCAAAATTTCTCGTGATGGAATTGTAGACATCAAGTAAGATTTTAAGCGCATTATACCTATATATATATAAGTATTTTTTTTATATTAAATTACTTTGTTTAGTAATTGTTTATACTATCATTAACTTAATTCTTACCCATATAAAATTTGTAAAATTATTTTTATCAACAATATAACACAAAAGTGTTTATTATACGTTTAACTATAGACTCCACGACGAAAAATCGTATAATTATAATAAAAATATTTCAATACGATTATAAATAAGTATACATATATTTATCATTAGGTAGTTTACAAACAAATTTTACCATATTATATTCTCCATAGTTCTACTGCAGGTATTATCGACAATTTTAATGTAACATGCCAATACATGCAATGGAAAGGTACCCAAAATTCTAAAAGCTTTATCACAAATAAAAAATATATTATCCACATACACATAATATACAGAGTGTAACGCGATCGACGGATCAACGGTAGTCCATGGGTAGAGGACCTCAGTACCTATCCATTTCACCCTAATGTATATTAGCCGATCTTCCATAGTTCGGCAAATATTTGAGAATTTGTAATTTTTTGGAAAAAAATCGGATGCTTGAAGAAAATTGGCAAATACAACCCGACTGTTGCATCTGCGCTCGTGATTTTTTTTCTAAATATAGCTCAATAGTAGGCTTTATGTATAATGTAATATTTTAAAACTATCGGCTTGTAAATCTTAAAAATAACATGGAAACAAAAATAGTTTTTAAATAACTTTCAAGAACTGTATCGACAAAAAATTACTGCTGATTTTTGATTTTTTTCCAAAAGTATTTTAAAAATAACTAGTATAGAATAATCTCTAAAAGTTTCATAGGCGGAGCTCAATTACAACATGTTAAAAAATGTACTCAAATCATGAAACAGTAAAAAAATATTATTCTTATTACGAGAATTGACAATATTTCAATATTTTTTACATATTCAGGCCGTGAAATGGCTACTTAGGTGGTGATTAATAATAACTTTTACACACTGTGGAAAGAATATTTCACCAGTATTATTTTGTACCGTCTACTTTAAAAAGTATTAATTAAACTAGTTATATATTTTTATTAATTTACGGTGTTTATATCCCAATGAAACTTTTAGTGTTTATTCTTCATCAATCATAAATTTTCTTCAGGAAGCCAATGTTTTCCAAAATATAACAAATTCTTAAATATCGGCCGAACCACTGAAAATCGGCTTACATACATGGTGGTGAAATAGATAAGTACTACGGTCTACCCATAGACAACCGTTGATCCGTCGATCGCGTTACATCCTGTATAATATAATATACACTGGGGCCGTCGCTCGCTCGAATCAGCAACACATCTTTAGACTGTAAACGACGATTGTGTGTTCGATTTCCACTAGGGGGAATGTTTTGTTTGTAGATATTTGTCCTAGTAAAACGACAAACAAAGTTAACAGACCGGCGACGCTGCGTTAAGTTCCACCACTCAACATGCAATGTCTTGAAAATTAGGTGGAAATTGGGCAATCAACGGTCTTAACACTCTGTTCCCTATGCTCGTCTCGCTATGTGGCCAGCAAAGCAAAGCGTGAGCCTCAAAAAATAAAACAGATATTTTTGTAAAATTAAATAAATGAAAAAATAAATGTGATAAATTAAAATATAGTTATAAAAAAACACGGTAAGAATATAATAAACATACAATCATGGCATTGATAGCGTCAGCGTGTAGAATCTACTAGTAGGACGACGAGAGCTTCACTTGTGGGCGTTCCTCTAAACTTTAGTGGTGTGTAGAATGTTCCAGAAAGGCGGTGAGAACTGAACTCGCGGGTGTCCCTTTGCACTTCAGTCGCCTGTAGAATATTCTAGAAGGAAGGCGAGAACTGAACTCGCGGACGTTTCTCCGCGCTTTCGCCGCGAGGCTCCCTCGGCCGCACGAGCTCGGGCTTCTCGTCCTCGTCCGACACGTACATGCGCGTGAGGTCTGACGCCACGGAAGCCGTCTCGCACACGCTGGGTTACAATTTCATTATTTAATATAAAATTATCTCTCTCAAATAAAATATAATGTGGGAAGGAAGTATAAGAAATTTTAAAGTAAAATTGATATTTGCCTCGGGGCGCAGTGCGCTAGTGTCTGATTACTAGCGCGATGGTTGCGGATTCCACTTGTGAGATTTAAATTATTTTCATTTTCCCGCTCTGGAAAGACAAAGATACGGCATTTGATTCGCAATACACCGAATTCGGACAGAAAGTAGAGTACGGAGTCAACTGACAGTTAGAAATATTTTTAAAAATGTTACTACACTTTATTACATATAAAAATAATTATAAATTAGCAAAATTTTATTTTATAACATTTTATGAATAGGTATAAATTATGGATTCAACACAAGATGCATCACTTTATACAGTGATGCATCTTGTGTTATGTAAATATTATTTTATTACATTAATAGTATTCCCCAAACAAAAAAAAATTAAACTACTAAATCATTTTTTTTCCTCGCAACCTAATAAAAACAACGGAAAAAGCTAGAAAGGAATGAATACAATGTATTAAAATAAGAAACAAGATCAACAAAATGAGCGCAAATAGAGGAAGAGCGCTACTTGTTCCGTGTCCGGTCGGGGACATGCACCTGTTGTATCAACATTCTACTACAATATCAATGGTTTCCGACCAGTGGTCCCAAGAAACCAAATTATTCGGTTCGCGAATGATGTTCAATTTAGAGGGTAGGCTTTACAGTCTTACATGTATCAATATTAATAGAAAAAAAAACAAAATTTTGAGCCATCTGCAGAAGGAAGGTATTGTAGCTTAAAGTATTGAAATTATTAAAATGTTTTCTATATTAGTTGCCATACTTTTATTACTAAAATTTAGTTCACATTAATCAATTTTTTTTTTTATCTAATCCTGGTTTCTGTTAAAACCAATGATATAAAAGTGGTCCCCGACTAAGATTTTTTTAAAGATGGAAACCCCTGTCTTACATAAAGCGATTAATCGCGATCTCGATGTTCAACTTACTAAGCTAAGTGAATGTATGATGCATTTGACACTACTACGTTTCGACACTTTCATTTTATTTATACCTTAAACTATTAAAAGAAATGTCAATATAATTTATGAAATATTTGGCAAATCTCGTTCACTGCATATACAGATATAATATTATCAGATTCGTCCGGCAGTGGCTATATATTTTATATTTTTTTTAATTTATTTTATAGGCAGGGGACAAGTGTGTCACTGTAAATATGACTGGTTGTGGCTTCGATCCCCACTCGAGAACATAAATATTTAACAATTTCATTTCTTTCCTCTGGTGTAGAGGCAAAGTGCGGTGTTGAGAACCGCCACTCACGCAATACCTCCGCCATTTTTCGGCCAATTCTTGGCCGAAAAATGGCGAACGAAGTGTCTCAACTATAGATTTCCTCTGCCTATCCTGCTGTGTGCGCATACAGCGTAAAGCTGAAGAACAAAAATAAATGTCTGGTATACAATTTACGTGCAATTATAAAAAATCTGTTTTTTATCTAAATATTTTTTTTGTTTTTCGCTATGATATATTATGATTCGCCCTTGACACAGTCGAGATAAATATAAACGTATTTTATATGAAAATAAACCTATAATAATTATCATATAGGTAAAGGAGGAAATAATAAAGTTATACATTAAATAAATAATTAATATTTGATAATAGGATGACGTGAACTATTTAGGTAAAGCAAAATTCAAAATTCTGTAAAATATCTTGGGATTGAAACCGTTTCTAAAGTTTATAATAACATTAATCATTTTTCTCATAAATTAGAGTATATTTTACAAATTATAATAAAGTAGTTAACAAAGGAGACTAAAACAATTGCATACATTCGAGGGTCTAGTATGTAAAGCGATGAAAATAGTATGATTTAATAGATTCAGATACATCATTTCCCTTCCCTGATAATTCTGTCAGTTTTGGCAATCTGAGAACTGAGCTGGGCACCTCTATAATACAAATTGAATTCCTGAGAAAAAATCCATGAAAAAAAAACATACAACATAACGAAACGAGTAAAACGAAAAATGCTAAAATCATTAGACAAAGTGCCAATGTCAATCAGCTATCACATTTGTCATTTAAAATATGATTTTAATCAATTCAAATGGATTTTTTTTTATTTTTTCAGCAATTAATTGATATTTTCTTTGTTAAAATTACTTAGACTTAATTAAAATTAACAAAAAAAATATTTTTGTAGACTGTAATCGATTACTTATATCGATTAAAGATCTAAAATATGGTTTACTTATTTATCTCCGCTTCCAGATTGTCAACTGAACTGATTTTAGGTAAACTAAAATTGAAAAAAATTACAATATTTTAGACCATATATCATCTTTTTCCATTTTGGGCCCAAAATTTTCTGTCTCCTTTACAAGTTATAATATCTATGCGAGTTAATATGCGGCTAAAGCATAGTGCTAGAACCTAAAAAAAAAAAAATTAAGACAAACCTGTTATTATAATATTCTGATTCAGCCTGGTTTATAGTGAAGGCCGTAGGTTCCTGTTTTACGCTCATAATCGTTGGCAGCAGGAGCGAGGGGGCAGAGGGGATCGACACTTGCGGTAAAATTGGCAGTATCGGCTTCTCATTACTTAATACCGAAGAATTTTCGTCTTCAGCAATTATGGATCTGTATTATTTATTGGAAATAATAGAAATAACATTTTAAAATTAAATAAGAAAAATAGATTTTACGTTTATTTAAGTTATTATAACATGTTCTGTACACTAATTAAATTAAAATGACTATAAATTCAATAAGATTTTTCGAAAATTTCAATTGTATACTTTAAATTATATATGCCATATGAAACAGGCGCAAACCTTGCAGTGGTTTAGACCTGTTTCCCTTATTATATTCAATATATGGAATTTAAATACGTACTTTCCTAGATCCAGCGTGATTTTGTATTCTTGTGATTTTTGAACTACTTCTAACCAGCTAGGCTTGTTGACATCGTCGTCGATTGTCGAAAACGACGAACCAGGCCTAACAAATATTATTATCTATTAAATCAGTTCTCAGATATATTTTTTATAAATTAATAAGTAACATGTTGACAACACAAAAATTTTACATGGATCTTCCATGTTTTTACAGTTTTTTATTATTCGGTTCTCATATAATATAGTAAATATATAATATAGAAACATTTACATTTATTATAGGAACATAAATTATTATTAAACATCCATGACAAGTAAAAAGTAACAAGCATCTACAAATTAGCTGATATAATCTTCAAACGGATGAACATATTTTCTAGAAACGTAAAAAAAGTCACTACTCGAAGAAAAACTAAATAAAAATCGGTTCATCCGTTTGCGAGTTACGATGCTATAGACAGACATACAGATACGCACATAAACAATTGGTAATTGTAATTTCACAACAGACAAATGATCAATAGATAATATTTAATTGCCAATTGCAATTAAAAAAATTGCTCAACTCTGTCTTCAACTTACATGGGCGTAAAGTTAACAATGGTGGCGAAGTGGTTTTGTTTCTTATTATGTATTTGATAGAAATTGTCAGATGTAGGCGTCAGTGTGGCGTCCTTAGACAGTTCCGGTAGCAGGAATGTGTTCTGAGCCGAAATATCTACACTTGACTGAGATATGTCGCTTAGGGAGAATTTAAGCTTAGCTGAAATTAATTTTATTATATTAATGTACACAATACTTCAACATTTGTTTTCTGTATATGTATACTTGTTTTTAGCTTCCCGCTTATAGCTTGGTATGAAAAGAGTAGGGAACGATGTGTCTTAGTCCTCATCATCAGGTCATCTCCCTATAAACTAAAGTAAAGGACTTAGTTTCGGACTCGCCGTTCAATTTTCAAGACATCGCGTGCTAAATGGCGGAACTCAATGCAGCGGGATATTACATTAAGTTTAAAAAAAACGTAATATACTATGATGGGCTACATCATCATCTATCACTAGCCTATCATCACGCAAAAATTAAGTTAAATTTAAATAACATGTAATAAACGCTAAGAATAGACCATCGGTAATTTTTTATGGAAAATACAAAAATATGATTTCTAAAATAAAATTTCTAATGTAATTTTTATAAAGTATTATAGACAATAGTTACAATACATTAGTACATTATATAGTTACTAGTTATTTGATCAACTTACATATTTATATATGAAACATTTTCACACTAATTTTATTATAATATTCCTAATATTTATAAAGATAATTAATATAACATTATGATATGGTACTTACAAACATCAATAGGAGATATTTTTCCAGCCACTTCGTATAAAAAGTCTGGTGTCCAGAAGTGTGGTATCCTTATAAAGACTTTGCCCGTATCCACTGGCATATGAAATCCGAGTTTGTGTAAAAGTTGTAAGAATTTCAAATCCTTACAAATAGATGCTTGTTGACAATTCCACGGCACCAATGGCACCGACTGGTTTAAAACTAAAAAATCATAAATATTTTCAGTTTCTAAATTAGCAATAAATAAAAATTGTGTTAGTAATGTAAGTATTTTTCTTTTGCATTATAATTTTGCTTTAAATGTCATATATTCTTAACAATTAAAATGAACTTACGCAATGAATGATACGACACCGGCGACATAACCGGCATATCGGTGGGTTTCTTCAAAAATGTTTCGAACATCTTTTTATGTTTATCGAATAATGTCATTGTGGTATGTCTTAATGCGTTCGACGCGGTTTTTTGCAAATATATTTTAGCACAACAAGTCTCCAACAGAACTGTTTGGACCCAGTCTAGGAACTTAATTTTTCCGTCTTGCCCGAGCTGTTCGCACAGCTTCCCTATTTCATCCTCTCTGGCCTCTTTACTCTCTTGCACGGCTTCAGAGTTCTTTTCATTTTCCATTTTCGATAGACGATCATATTCCTCTTTGTTTATGATGAATTGATTGTAAAGCTCCTTTACGACGGACTGGCGACTCTTGATTATATCATCTTCTTTGAATAGCTTCACTATATCTCCAATGATGTCTGCTGAGGTATTGCATTGCATGTAGTTCCAACTTAGCAGCGACAGTTCATCTTCGGTCCACCTTTTAAAAAAATAATTTTAAAGCAACTGACTCATTTGAAGAATGACGTACTTGCTGTAGTTGCTATTTACTTTTGAACTATTGAAGGAGACACCATCAATGTTTGTAATTTACTTGCACTTTACTAGTTTCACAAAATAACAATTAAGTCATCGTTGTACCAAATAAACAAAATTATTTTAAGTACAGGTTGATAAGTTAACACAATATATTTTAATAAATATTTTTCCCATCGTTCAAAGACCCTTAATAATATCGGAAGTTAAAAAATTTGGAAATTATATAGCTACCGTGAGGAAGAAAGTTTGACTATAAATGCAACGATTTTGGGTTCTATTCCCGTTCGGACAAATGAATTATTAAATTTCCCTGATATAGTAAAGGGCGTCACGTTGAGTTCCGCTGCTCTATATCTCGAAAACAAGGTTCCCTCTGCCTACCCTGCTATAGAAGGGATACATAGTGAAGGAAAAACAACATTACTATTATGTCACATACCTATGAACACTTTTTCCACTGACGGAATTTGACTTCTTTTTCTCGACGATGGACTGTTCCGTTCCATCGGCAGTATCGAGTATCTCTTTGAGCATTTTATCATCCTCGAACATTTCCACGTCTAAGGGCAGTTGCGCTGAACTTTGCAACTTGTATGGCTTCTTTATGAAAGTGTTTATTACATATTCTATCAAGTCAGACCAGTCCTGCAAATTATTTATTATTATAACCAATATTAGCACAGAAATTAGAATACATTATATATTAATCTTAGACAGTGGCGGTTTAGTTGTATGCTGTAAATTATCCAAAAATATTGTTGGAATCCGTAAAATTTCTCGTACCATTAAATCTTTTTTTATACATTTCTGAACTAATCGAAACTTGATTAAGTTTCAATTAACATGGCAACATAATGTATGCTAGTTACATACATGTGCTACTTTTTGTAAGACCTCAGAACACCGTCATGTGCAAAAATATTTTTAATTTCTATCAATTTAGTAGCAAAAAATACGGCCCGTGAATTTGCCGCCCCGAGCTCCAGCCGTCAATCCACCACTAGCCTATATAACAAACGAGCGTTATAATAATAAAAAAAATATACCTACATCACATATTTCAAACTCTGATTTCCATATAGCAGTGAATATTTTTAATATCTTTGGTTGAAAGAGGGATATAAGGGAGCCGAGCTCGCCGCCTACGTGATGCATTAACGTGAAGATGCAGTCGTTGACGAACTCCCCGTTTCCTTCATAGTCTTCTAATAGAAGCCCATACTGGTACATTATTTCGGGGGACGCAAATCTGATGAGAAAAAAAAATTGTCTTAAATATAGAAATCATAACTTTTTTAGCTTCGCGCTGTAACATAGTAGTCAGTGGAAGCTTAGTGTTGAGAAACTCAGTTTCCCTCTTTCGGCTCAATTTTCGAAACTTTACGTGGATATTTGCGAAACTAAACACTACGCTTTTTCTATAACAACAGAAAGATGGAAATAATTCGCCCCCCTGAGAAGGAATCGATCCGAAATATAATAAAATTTATGAAACAACATAAATTATCATAATAACAAAAATCATCATAAACCAAAAATATACATATAACACGCATTAAATTATATTTGAGGCCAGATGTGGCGCAGCGGCACGAAGTGAAACTGTAAAACCGACTGGTTGTGGGTTCGATCCCCACTCGAGGAAATGAAATATTTATATTTCCATTTCTTCGCTCTGGTGTCGAGGTTAAGCGCGGCGTTGAGTTCTGCCACTCAACACACAATGCCTCCAGAATTCGTCAGCAAGTGGAGAACGGAGTGTCTTAACACTAGGTTCCCTCTGTCTACCCATCCTGCTGTGTTCGGGATACAGCGTGAAGCTGAAAAAAAATATAAATTTAACTCACTGTCGGATGTGTTCCACCATGGTGCCGTTGCCTTTGTAGTCAGGTAACTGCATGAGGTTATCCAAAAACATCAAAAGAATGTGATTCGTCACAATAAGATCCTAAAATTGTAACACAAAAAGAAAAATCATATAAAATAAATACGACATAAAAAGCTGAAAATTACATTATTGTTATCAAAATTAAAGGGCAAATCGGCAAGTTAATTTACGCTCCCTACTGCACGTGATGAACCCAAAACGGGCGAAACTTTACACGTGATCGTAATCGAAAGCACTGTTTACGATCCTTTCTCTATGTATTTTATATGTATATAAATTATTTAGTCTCACGCTGTATAGGAAAACACTCTATTTTCCCCAGTTTTTTTCCAATTATTTTATCTAAAGTGCCATTTAATTTTAGGTAAGATAATTAGGAAATTACTTCGTATATGGATCGAAATCACAACCATTGTAAATTAAAAACCGGAGGCCGTCGTAGCCTAAGGGCACAAGGTGTGACGGTAACGAGACGGTTGTGGGTTCGATCCCCACTCGAGGAAATGAAATATTTATTTAATTTTATATTTCTATTTCTTCGCTCTGGCGTCGGAAAGTGGGGAGCGGAGTGTGTGTTAAAACTAGGTTCCCTCTGCCTATCCTGATATGTGTGGGATACAACGAGAAGATGATAAAAAAAATTAAAACCAAACTCGTATAATATTATTTAATATGAGCATATTTAGATACACAATAATCAAAAAATCCAACGTATATCCTCTTTTTTCCTATTTCGAGTGTGAGTGTAATATAAAACGAAACAGTATTTCTCAGTGTTTTTTTAAACTATGTTGAGAAAACTTCAGACAAGCCCTTTTTTATTTATATTTATAAAATTTAAAATAAATGACATATTAAATGGTACAAAGAAACATCCATACACGTTTACCATAATTTAAATAATCCTACCATCCTTTTGAGATCGTTATGGCGCCGGGGCGCCAGTGTGCGATTGTAAAAACGAAGTTCGTGGGTCCGATTCCCACTCGGTGGAACGATATATTTAATATATACACAGTGGCGTAGTGAGGGGGGGGCAAGGGGGGGCATCATGCCCCGGGCTACTTACAAAGGGGCGCCAAAAGGTCTGCAAAACTGCAAAAATGTTCGTCTGGGGGGCGCTGAAAAGGTATTTTGCACCGGGCGCGAGTTACGCCCGCTACGCCACTGTATATACAATATTTCACTCTGATAACGCGCGACCACACGCGGCGTTTAGTTCGACTCAACACGCACTCTAAAACGCACTCATGCAACATTTAAAAAAATCTTACCTGTAAATATTGCTTAGTGTGATATTTAGGGTTGTAGTGTCTCAGGAGTAGAATTAAAAGTGACCGCAACTCCTCAGCTTCGCACATCTTTGTTTGTAATTTGAGGAGCACCTCCTTATCGTTGTTACAAATGTGGGCCGACTTTTTATACACTTCGATGGCTTGAACGAACTCACGAATAGCTGTTACGACCTTAAAATAATGAAAAATATTATTAAATTAAAAACAATAATTTTTATTGTATTTTTAATACACTATTATTTAGATATTTTATATTACTTAATTTTGTAAGTTTCAAGGTATCATTTTAAGCGAGTTTCAAGGTATCATTTTATTTAAACAGGTCGGTCATATCTAAATAATATTTGAATCTGCAGTCAAAAATTTTTTTACTATAACTTACAATTAAGATTTATTGTAAACCGGTTTTCTGGTCCTTTAATTTTCAATAAAAAAAAACTATTTAAATATTTTTATTGTAAAAGTAGTATATTATGCTCACCAAGTGCAATCTCCTTATTGCAGGTTTCAAATCGTTCCCATCTAATTTGATAGCAAGCTCAAACTGTTCAC
Source organism: Heliconius erato x Heliconius himera (assembly GCA_013421005.1). Lineage (NCBI taxonomy): Eukaryota > Metazoa > Arthropoda > Insecta > Lepidoptera > Nymphalidae > Heliconius > Heliconius erato x Heliconius himera. The sequence goes on along the minus strand of JAATLQ010031348.1, from coordinate 40,338 downwards.
ATAAATTGACCCCTTCAGCCGTTAGATATGACACTATATCAAACGACAAGACAGAACAAACGTGTTCCAGATCTAATTCTATCTGAGTGGCGAACTTTAAAAAGTATGTTACAAGCCAAAAAAAATGCGACGTGTCGATTTCTAATTGAATATTGGTAAGAATTTGCGTATGAAGAGTTCGGACCAAAGAATTATATCCTTTGAGTAGAAAATCAACTGTAAATTCCTTTAAAACATTGGATATATCGTCGTCTGTAGGGGTGTTGTGTGAGAGTCCTTGAACGTTGATTCTGAAAAAATTAAATCTGCGTCTAAGGGACTGTGATAAGACAAACATAAAATGTAATTTATATTTTGTGTGCATATACTCACATGTTTGCTTTGCCTCTTTTGACTATTTTTTTTCGTTTCCTTTCTTGTAGATTTGTACAAGAACGCACTTTTGTATTTATTCTTTGTTTAGGGTTATGTGGTTTCTGATGTACGGGTTTTTTAGCCGGCAGTTCGTCTTCGTTGCTAGACGTCGATATTGCTTCTTGATTTTCTATTTGCGTTCCATAGCCACAGTCCGAATTTTCAGAAACTG
>JAATLQ010031348.1:11021-39742 GCA_013421005.1 Heliconius erato x Heliconius himera | reverse complement strand
TTATATTTTGTGTGCATATACTCACATGTTTGCTTTGCCTCTTTTGACTATTTTTTTTCGTTTCCTTTCTTGTAGATTTGTACAAGAACGCACTTTTGTATTTATTCTTTGTTTAGGGTTATGTGGTTTCTGATGTACGGGTTTTTTAGCCGGCAGTTCGTCTTCGTTGCTAGACGTCGATATTGCTTCTTGATTTTCTATTTGCGTTCCATAGCCACAGTCCGAATTTTCAGAAACTGCTTTTTTGAGATTTTTATTGTTAATAGTCTTAGATTCTTGGCTTCCAATGTCTGAACTAACCTGTGTAAATATATTATGAATTGAATATTTTTTTATTAATATTCTTTTTCTATAGTTGTACATGTAATTAAAACGCAAATAACTTATCTATGTATGATTCTATTATAAATTTTATTATAGATTGAGATTTAAATTTCTACTTTCTCTAAGAAAAAATCTGTTATCAAGCAAAAAAAAAGTATAACAACAATACCTTTTTGCCTACAACTTACCTTTTTGTCATTCTTTTCTTTGGTACCGTCAACAAATGCATTATTCTCTGTAGCTTCACAGGAATCATCTGAGGTTTTGTCCGTTTTACTCTGCGATTGGAAGGTCTGGTTGCCACTTTCACTGTTATTCCTGGATGAACTGTCCCAACCATTATTAACAGAGTTGGGCTCCTCGTTACTCTTCCCGCTGCCCCCTGTGTCTGATGAGTCCGACGTCGGATCTGACGTCAGCATGGGGGAAGAATCGTCGCTACCTATTTAAATCATAGAGAGTATTTTATATATAAGTCATAGGACAAAAAGTTACACAAATCTACGTAGTAATAGGTGAAAGCTTATATTGTAAGGACCTCTTTTGTAATGTAACTAAAAAAGCAGGTTCACGTTTTTTCCCGCAGGGATGGCTGTGTTAAGATACTCCATTCCACCTGCACACACCGCGTGAATATTTCAGACATTGCATGTGGAGTGGTAGAACTCAACACCGAATTTTGTCTATTAGGGCACGGAAATATAAATAAAAATGTAATCATTCAGTGGGGATCTAATCCACAGCCGTAGCGTTATCAGCTACAACGACGCCACTTTTTTAAGGCATAGGTTAGGAACTTATGCCTAATGTCAGAAGAATAATATATAATTATCGTTGTAGCTGGTAATAATATACATTTAAGTTTAAATAATATACATTTTATAAATAAATCTTAATTTTCTTAGTTATATTATTTGATCAGTTAGTATAGTTTAAATAATTACGGAACTTATATAATATCTATCGAATTATATGTCTGTTTTAATTAGATACCTCTATTCGGAGGGGAAGTGTTACTCTCGTTATCTTCAGAACTTTCAGAAAGAGATGCTTCCAGCCATAAATTGAGGAGTTTATGTAACGTGGTCACATGTTGATCTTTGTAAATAAGAGCAATCAATTGAACCATCGTAACTCCCCAATTTATCTGTAAATAAAAATGAATACAAAACACACATCTTGACCCTTACCTAAAGTAAATACATAAAACATATAAGTGATATTTAAATAAGTGATTTCACTTATTTAATTTTATTACACATTTATATATACGGGTTGGAAGAGGCAGCGCTTCTTTTACGGAAACAGCATATAGGGTAAAATATTTCAAACCTATACCTAAAGAAATTAATCAAGATGCTTCCACAGTTTGGACGTAGGATTTTTTTTTCATTTCACGATTTTTAGCAATACCTGTATTTCGTGTGACGCGATTACGTATAGATCCCAATAACATAAACACTTACTACTACAAAAATACTACTAAAGGTTAAACATCTTTGAACTTTATCGCCAATACCTACGACTTGATTTCGGAATGAGGCGGTGTTCCTTTGATATGCTTATGTGTGCGTGCGTCGTTCTTACAAATGGCGTTTAATTTTAAAGTGACAATTTTATTATTTACATATTTTGTTTGAAAAAATAACTTTTTCATTTTTGGAATTTTTTTTTTTTCTGATTTATATTAGGCTTTTATAGAGTAGTTAAAACTGTGATTTCATTTAAAGTGGTGCTTACACTTCCATCCTGTATATATTATTTATGAAACTTTTGGCAATTGTTATTAAATTCTAGACAAGTTTTGTCATACGAATAAAGAATTAAAAGAAAAAATAAAAATTACCCCAAAATCATAACCGCTCATGCCTGCATGCTTGCCTATGTTTACTTACTTACAGTCACTTACCGCATCAGGGATCGTCATCAATTTTATTAGAACTTTGTCGATACTCTGACTGAACAGATTCCATAACAGCTGATTTTGTATGGTGTGCGGCGGACCACCGTACGTCGCGTTGAGACAATTGATGTCTTCAGGTATGTGTAATATATTACGCAAAAACAGAAGAGTGTTGCTAATATTCGTACATTGTTCGGTAGACAACTTGGCCTTTTGATCTGTTTCTGCATTCTTTTTTAAAAAGTCAATTATAACCTTTGTTGCGCGATGATCGGTAATGGCAATCTTTGTTGATGACAGCAAATTGTTAATCTCGAATATGGTATGTCTACCTATGTCAGTTTTTCCTATCGTTTCTACGGATAGCAAGCACTCAACTGGTATAGTCAAATTAACTAGTATTTTTATCAATAATTCTACCGTCTTATCATCTTTAGTATGAATCAATAGTGGTATAAGATCCTTCTGAATATTTTGGCCAAAACTTATACTCCTTCTATAGGTTCGTAAATATTTATCTTCTATTAATAGGCTCTGAAGTATTGATTCTAAGGCAGCTGTTAATAATACAAGATATTTTATTTAAAATAAAAAAAGTTAATTTAAAAAAAATTAAAACAAAGTCTTATTTTTTTATAAGTACATACCATTACAATTCTCATTTATGTGATATCCATCTGCATGTGCAAATCCGAGGTTGCTGAAGGTGTTATGAATTTGAGGACTTTTAAGAACCCACTCCATTTTTTATCTGTAACAACAAATTACAAAACATAAATGTAATAAAATTGATAGTACATTACATTAAAATGTATATGTTCCATTAAAAATTATATCAAAGCTATAGTAAGTATATAATATATATTAATATATATGCACTCAGTTTTTGTTAACGTAACATTTACTTAATATATTTTATGTAATTTGTAGTTGTTCCAGCATTAGCGGTGTCTTTGAATTATCCGAATACAGTATCAGTCAGATTATTTGTTGTTGTTGTTGTTGTTCTTTCTTTATCTATGGCGTTGCGAGCGTGCCAGTTCAGCAGCGGTAAAAAAGGGACAGATTATCTGTATATACGTGTCTCATTAGGCCAGTTGTGGCGCAGCCGCACGAAGTGTGACTGTAAAACCGACTGGTTGTGGGTTCGATCCCCACACGAGGAGATGAAATATTTACTTAAATTTATATTTCCATTTCTTCGCTCTGGTGTCAAGGCAAAGCGCGGCGTTGAGTTCTGCCACTCAACACGCAATGCCTCCAGGATTCGGCAGAAAGTGAGGAACGGAGTGTCTTAACACTAGGTTCCCTCTACAATACAGTGTATAGTCTTGATTTTTTATTGTTTATATTTAAATTTTCGAATACCTAAATAAAATATTATCAATACAACATACTTTATATAACATCTCTATATATAATAAAACAGTAAAAATATTTTGTCTGTACATTTTGTAGTTTTGACTGAAATGGATAGAGGTACACTTAAAAAGAATAATAGAAAGCAAAAAGATTTTTTTTGAATTTCTTGTCTGTCTGTCTGTCTGTCGACATATTTTTGTCCGCATTTTTCTCTGAAAGTACTGAACCGATTTACTTGAAAATTTCACCAATTGCTTTGTTTTAACTCAACTTGAGTACTAAAGTTTAGTTCATCAAAATCATTTCATTAAAAAAAAAGTTATCGTCATTTGAATGAACTCAAGGCATTAGCTTGCCTGCGAATATTATATAGCAATCGCGCTGGTAAGACTAAAGACTGACATTCGAAACGTCTGGGTTATATGACTATTGATAAAAATATATATTTTTGAAGCACTATTATATAATATTTTATACAATAATGTAAACAAAATTGAATTGTTAGTGGAGATTACCTTCATAAATCATAACAGTTAAGTTTAAGTCGTAATTAATTCAACACAGAGATAAAGAACGATCTTGAAAGAAATATCAAGTAAATACAAAGATTTTTTGGTTGGTTCGTTCATATAATATATGTAACTAATTTAAAAACTGTACAGGAGTTAATATGCAATTATTATAGTTATTTTACAAAGAATATTATGAATCCTTCAAATCAATAATTTAACATTTAAGGCTTTTTCTGAATGAGTAAATTAAATTATTCACTGACATCAGCACATTTAACTGAGTATATTATATAGGTAAAAAGAACATAAAGTTACAAAAATATATACGTGTAATAAATAATTAGCTTTATGTATATTTTATAAATATCAAATATCAACAAAGGTCGTATTTTTTTATTTAAAACAATCAAAAATTCTTTGACGATAATGTCGTAAAAAAATCATATTAGAAGTCATTATAGTTGTCAATCAATTGTGCATATTAAATCAATAATCATGTATTTTAAACGGGCGAAGCCGTGGGCGAGCCGCTAGTAATAAATAAAGTTTAATTTTATTGGCACCTTTTTAGATTCTTAGCTCTGTGGTCACAACACGGTCGCTTTAAGAGTTTACAATACTAAAGTATAATCGAAGTAGTAATCGAAGACAGTAAATTTGACTGGTGGTGGGTTTGATCTCGAGGAAATATATCATATATTTACTTAAATTTATATATTTATTTCTTCGCTCTGGTGTCGAGGCAATGAGCGGCGTTGAGTTCCGCCACATAACACGCAATGACTCCAGAACTCACCGGGAAGGGGGGAACGGAGTGTCTTAACACTAGGTGCCCTCTGCCTACAATGCTGTGTACGGAATACAGCGTGAGGCTGATTTTTGATTTCATTTAAGCATTGTATTAAAAAGGTAATATTTAACTTTTTCATGTTTTGTCATTAGAGGAATGCTTTCGTTCTTTTAGAGATGTACTTTTGATATTTTTGAGAGTAGCTTTTGTTTTTTTTAGAGGTGTGTTTCGGTTTTTTTTATAAGTATGTTTACTGTATAGTGACTTTGTATTTTTTTAGGACTACAATTAAGAGTGCTTTGGATTTTTGTGCACTTTTCCATTTAGTTATCTTTTGACAATGGCGTACAGCGATAATCGCGGCGAAACGTAATTCGACCGACAAAATTTACATGCTATTGCAAAAAAGCGAGTTGTCTGTTTTGGTGCCTTGTGTCAGTCAACCGGGACAAGCAAAAAACTCTTAGGCTTACTATGTATTTCTCTAATTTTTATTTCCTCATCCGTAAATACAAATAATCCTTTTTATGTTATTTCTATGCTAATATTATAATAATATACATAGTTGGATATTATATAACTTTTTACAATAATAAACTAGACGACGAAGTACGTGGAATAAGTAAATTGAATAAAATTGGCCAGAGCATACCACGTGACCAGCTTACGAACCAATAGTAGGTCACGCGAGTCGCGTGTACAGTGCACGTGCCTGACTGCCGGTGGACTGTAAGGTAGGCACAAGGTATGATCGACGTAGTAGTGACGTTAGAGAGTTTATAAACATTAAAGATTCATGCATTGGATACTTGCGTTTTTTTTAGTTTTTATGAAAACCGGAAAGTTAAATAATTAATAAAGAAATAATAAATACCTAAATTGATTTTAAACTCATAATTAAGTACTTTGATGTACAATAAAAAATAATTATGAAGGTACATGAGCCACTGGAAATGTACTTAAATAATACTTTTATTAAAATGTAATCTCTTTTTAAGTGCAAATTACTAATCTATTTTTAAAGGCTTTTTTTTCATCTATGATGTCACTTATGTTTTATAAAAATATAAAAATTATGCCATAATCCTACTTTTAATAGCATGTTATGTATTTCTCTTTTCTTTTTTATTTCCCCATCTGAAGACATGGATATTTTTTTTTGTTATTATCATGCTGATATTATTATTAACTATGTTTTATATTATAGAATTCTATCCCTTTACTAGATATAAACTGAGGTCAGAAGTATGCGGAATAAAATATATAATAAAAAATATTATACTTAATACTCTTATGAAATATTTATTTAAATTTATATTTCCATTTCTTTGTTCTGGTGTTGAGGCAATGTGCAGCATTGTGTACCACCACTCAACACGCAATGCCTCCAGAATTTGGTAGTGGGAAACGGAGTGTCTTAACACTAGGTACCCCCTGCCTACCCTGCTGTGCGCAGGATACAGAGTGAACTCTTTAAAATAAAATATACCAGGAGAATTATGACACATTGATTAGATTTTTTTTGTATAAATACATCATTTTTTCCTCATTCTCTACCCAATGTTCAAGACATTGCATGTTGAATGATGGAGCGCAAGTTTGATCTTGTATGCCATCCACAATGAGAAAATAAAAATAATTAAAATCCCTCAAGTGGGAAATAAGCTCACAATCGTCACATTTACAGTCAGATCCTGTGTCCTAATAAATAAATAGAAAGACAAATAATCAAATATGGAAAAAGTTATTATTATAATTAAAAAATATATATTAATATGTTTGTAAGTAATTCATTTTGATTTTAACCATATTGTTATACTTTAAACATGTATTTAAAACTGTTCATAATTTATTTATTATCTAAGCCATCTAGATGTGTCCTTCTATTGTATATGTAAATTTGGCATTATTGTTATAAGTACTTCAATAGAAAAATATTATATTATACTGTACATTATCAAGCATTTGATTATTTAAATCAATAATTCATTATAATTTTGTTAACATAATATCATTATACAATAACAATATGTAAAATAAATCAGCAAGTGGTAAACGGTAATAACTATTTATAGTATAATATGAAATAAAATCAATCAAACAATTTTAAAATTTACCTTTTAGTTGTTCCGGTAACACTTTAACGATGGATATCATTAGCGTAATCTTGAACTATTAACTTATTCTAAAAGAATTTAAAATATATAAATAAATTTTAAAATGTATAAATAAGGTAACTTTTATTTTATCAAAAAATGTAAGACACAATTATAACTAATAATTTACATGTTGTTTTCACATTACTTATTGTGATGGTTCGATGCGACAACAACAAACTAGCAATTTCTATTTAAATTAAATTTATAATATCTTGGGCGAGTTATGTATATTGACTAACGTAATGTACACTGTACAGCGTAGGCTGTGTACGTATAACAGTTGTAGACTTGTAGTAGTAGTTCTAGTTGTACTACGTGAAATTGTGAATCGAATTTGACATTTGTTATTTTGACAATAAAACTATTGCCAAAAGAAAATTTGCAAAATCAGAATAATGTAATGAATAAAGATTATCTGTTCTGTTTTTATAAAATATTTAAAATAAAGCTAGCAAAATTAATATTACGGTACTTATATTATTTTTTATATTGGTTTTTTATTATGATATTTAATTTGTTAGGATAAAGCAATAATAGCAACAAATATATTGACTCGAATATAAAATATTTTACTAAAATATTTAAAAACCGTTCTGGTTTTTTTTAAATGCATTTAAAATACCATATAATATTATAACATGAGTTGGTATAGTTAAAATATTTTTATGAAGTTATTTTCGCGCACCTTAGTTACGGAAATGTAGTAGATGGGCACATTTTTAGACTTTTTTAGTGGCATTTTAATAATGCCACAAACTTAAAACATTTTATATTGGTATATGAGTTAATATTGGTTTTACATTTAAACAATAAAAACACTTTTTATTCTTATTTTATTTTACAAAATAATGGTAATTTCTATTTAAACAGGATGTTTGGTCAATACATAACATATGGGGTGAATAGAAAAAAGTGCTAAAACGACGGCTGTATCGAGAGCATTCGTAAGAAAATAAGGATTATGTTTTATGAATAGTATGGTTTGTGAAATGAAAATTAATATCTTGAATTTAATTTATCTATTTAATTTATTGCAAATTACACTTAGTCATAATTGTTCAAATCCAAGTCATTATAATTATTAATTTTCAAATTCTTTTATTGCTACCGCTAGGACCATAGACGTAGGAAGGTGTCACTCCAGATTAGTCTGGTGCCCAGAAGTTGTACTTACAAAAGATTGCCCGAAAAAATTAAAAAAAAACAACATTTATACGAACAGATCAAAAGTCCAGGCCCCCCCCAGAAAATATTTCTAGATTGGCTAGCGGCTATGACTTTTGCATCAGATTTATTACAAACGACCCACTCGTGGCTATATCCGCATGAGGTGCACGTTTATTTATTTAATTAACAGAATGGTTTTTGTGTTCTAATTAATGCTTGTAGCGCACTTATTGTAACTAATATAAATAAACAGGACTGATCTAATGTAAATAAAACAAAATTTCAGGACGCGATGGGTGGAAGGCGTACAAAATATTCATCTGTCATTAGCAACTGTATGGATTTAGAAAGCCTAATTTTTTTTTATCAACTCTCAATCAGATGTATAGAAATACTAAAACGAAAACCCTCCAATCACTATCACTACTTCTTGATCCTTTAAATGTTAATTTTGTTTAGTGTGTATATATATATATCCTTTTAGCCATTCTAATCCATTAACATTTCTCCAAAAGCTACTGAATGGTTTTCCTTATGTCTTTACAGCCGTTCTCAGAGAATTAAGCTTGACAGAAAGCATACTTCTTAATGTTATTTAGGCACTGGCTCTGTAGAGTGTATGTTCCTTGGGCACTGACGTTCCGCAAGGAGCTTTAGGTTTTTTATCATGGTCCTAGTCCTAAAATTTTAATAGTAGACTGGCCAGAATTAACTGGAAATCTATCCAAATGGACAAAGTGTTACAAATAGTATTTAATGCTCGTATTAGCTCATAATTGTGAAACATTTACTGTATAGACTTGTATTTTATTATTTTCAAAAAACGTGTGACTACTAAAACAAAACAATGTCTTTTAGAAGAGTTCGGATTCACAGATTATTGAAGATGACTGCTATTAAATTTTCTATACTCAGGGCTGGAGTCTTTTGTCACACTTGCTTAAAACTGTCACCAGTCTTATCAGGTCTTCGTAGGCTCAGCCCATATTTTCGACGCTTCAAATTATAGCCCTTTACAACAACAACTGGACTCCAATATTCAATCAATTCGTTATTTTATGCAAAATTTATACCAAAGTATGTTTGGTAGATTAATATTTGGAAGTGAGATATCTATTTTCTTTGCTTTTGTCAACAAAATTTGCCACAAACTCGTATATGACGAAAAATGTTGGAGATGTTATACAAGGTTTTTGTAAAGAATTTATATTATTCAAGACGAAAAGTACATAAAAAATACATACAATATCGTAATCTTATAAAAAAAATATTACAATTGCACATAAACCTATCTAAAAATACAAAAAATATATATATTATTTCTCGAAATATTATAATTTCGGTAATTATGAACCCCACGGGCATTAAGTTAAGTCAGCCACTTCCGGGAATTGGCTGGGAAATAATTTCTTCCTATAAAAACTTTCGGACAATGCTACAAGTATCAAAGATTACGGCTTTTTGCATAGTTATATTAGTTTATATTTATAGGTAATTTTATCTGCTCTTAATAATGTAAAAGACTTTTTAGTATAACTCCAGTGCAGGAGAGCACCAATGTTACAATATATAATTTGTTCATTTTCCATATTCTTGCATTTTTTTCTTTCAATTCTGTATTTCGTATTTTTTCTATTATTGATTTTTGCAGATTATGGGTATTTGGTATTGTTATATCTATCAAGTAAGTTGTTTTATTTAGGTTGGCTATAAATGTTATATAACAAAACAAACTACAATAGACCTGCTATTGTAGTTTGTTGTTTTGTTTTGTAATGGGTTCTCTAGCATAGGTTACATGGTCCTAAATAACAAAATTGATGTACTTTTTTTATTTAATTGGATTTTTATTATAATACATAGAAAACAACAGAAGCTCACAAGCTCTCTAGATTTTGCAATATTTTTTGACGTGATAATATCCTATAAGTCGATGAAAGCCGGTTGTACGCATGAAAAGGCATACTCATAGCCACGTTCAATATGAGCTGAGCGTCCTAGCGTGCGCGGAACATATAATGGCATGACCAGCGTTCGGCTTGTAACGGGTCTATCCACTCGTTATTACTTAATTAAATAGCACATTGTTACTTGTAATTAATGTGTATAATTTATATAAAAAATAAACAGATTTTAGTTTCACGCCGTATCCCGCTCACAGCAGGATAGGCAGAGGGAAGCTAACTTAAGACACTCCGTTCACCACTTGCCACTGATTTCTGGAGGCATTGTGTGTTGAGAGGTGGAACTCAAAGCCGCGCGTTGCCTCGACACCAGAGCGAACCAGTTGATTTCACAGTCACACTTTATGCTCCTGCGCCACGACAAGCCTCTTTTAGACTGGATTTTTTAAAATTTTAATAAATAGTGCAAATAAACGTTAATTTATCGAAAAAAATCGTAATTTTCAATTAACTCCTTCTTAAGTGGTATATTATACAAAATAATGATAATTCAGTGATAACAAATCAATACAACTACTAATAGTATATAATTTTTCATAAATGGTTTCTAATAACGTCACCACATGGAACAATAGTCCGTAACCGACTTTACAGATAACCAGTATTTTTTTTTTATTTTTACTTTACTTCCATTGATCAAAGCGTATTCCTTTTTTTGGATAATAAACAATACAAAAAAAACATTTTCATTATCTGAGAATATAATCATTTTCATTATATATCGCGTTCCGCTAAACAAACTCTTCCATTTTATAATTAAATAGATGTTATTTAGAAAACGTATAAAAATTTGAACGTAGCGGGACTCGAAGCCGCGCCTCCTGGAAACCGACCAGGCGCTCTGATCACTAAGCCATACGTTCTCATCAAGCTACGTGGAATTTTTTATACACTTGTTACAACTTATTTATGTTGCTAGCATCTCTATAGGAAGATTTTTACAAATTTCTGCTATCCAAAGATAATTACTAAAAAATTTTCCACTCAACACGTAATTCCTCCAGAATTCTGCGGAAAGTAGGGAGCGAAGTGTCTTAAAACTAGGCTCCTTCAACCTATTCCGCTACAAGCACGATATAGCATGAAGCTGATACAGAAATATATTTACAGATGCACTACACTAGTTCATGACTTATAACAGTATAATAAAATCATTATTTCATTACTGAATATGACAATAACATTAATAATATAAAAAATAATAATCTTTTCCGAAGCTCAAATTAACGCAGTTATTTTATTTTACTGTTTCCTAATATTATGTCAATAACAGGTTCATCCAATATATAATAATTTGTTGTTTATGCAAAGGAAAATAAAATAGTACTTAGAATTTATATGTACCAACGAAAATCATTGGATATTATGTTATAAAAAACTTTTCAGGTGTTGAGTCTATTCCCTTATGATTTCTATTCACCCCAGTACCAATACCAGTGGCAGGTACAGTAAGTGCGTAACTATATGACTAAAGTTGGGCGTTATAACATATAACAGATAATATAATTCATTATAAATTTCTAATGTTCTAATCATTATTTATTCTCAACACTGACTGTTATAAATAACAGTCAAAATATTCATTATCTGCTATAAAATGGCGTGTGGCGCCTCGGTTCGGGAATGATCGGAAATATTTAGTAGTTGTTCGGCCTACATCGAGTCCAGCCAAGGTCAAATAAAATAATGATGGCGAACTTCACATTGTATAACCTCGCACAAATATGAGCTCTAACTTAATTGCAGAAAGGCCAAATATTACTTACATTAAAATAACTAATAACAAAAATATTAGTCTGAACTTCGTACATTTTGTCATTGTATTATATTTACGTTGAAAATAATATAATATATATTACAACAGTTTAAAATAACAGTTAAAAAAATATAATATAATGAATAATGCATTATATAAATATAACAGTAACGCCCAACACTATATATGACTATTTGGCATTTTTAGAAAATGTGGACGTCAATGTCACCGATCACATTGTTGATATTTGAATTATAAAAACATAAGACAGAACAAACTTTACTTTAAAATCCATCTAATTATTCATTTAATGTTTTATATATACAACATTTTATATGTTTTTATTGTAAACTAAACTGTATAATAAACTACCGTAAAATGACTTTAGATTTTAAAAATTTTGATACCGATTCATCTGATGACAGTTCTCACGATTTTAATGAAGATTCTGAATTTGACCAAGATCAACTATCCTCGAGCGGTATGTAAGCAAGTGTTTCCTTTTTCTTGAATGTAAATGAAACCATATATATTTACACTGTATTTAAGAATATTATTATTTTAGAGGACGGTGAAGAAGCAAGTGGTAATAATCAAGAAGAAAAGGATAAGGATGGTGATAATAATGATAATAATGATGATGATGAAGATGAAGTCGTCAAAGCAATTAAAGCTGAAAAAAATCGGCCACGTGATCACCCACCTTCTATTACATGTGAAGATTTCATTGTTGACATCTCATTTCATCCATCAAAAAACATTATAGCATTAGCTAATATAGTTGGAGATATTTTATTATATGAGTACAATAATGAAGAGACTAAACTTCTCAATACTTTAGAACTCCACACTAAAGCTTGCAGAGATATAGAATTTGATGATAATGGAATGGTTATGTTCTCTACAGGAAAAGTTAGTGAACAAAATAATTTTTACTTTACTTATTTAAATTATATTATTTATTATGATATTTACTTTGTTGTAGGATAAAGCAATAATAGCAACAGATGTAGAGACGGGAAAATTAAAACAGTGCATTGAGAATGCTCATGAAGAACCAATTTATAAGCTACTATCATTAGATGAAAACAAAATAGTCACAGGTTGGTTATGTGTCTTAGGCTAAATAAAAAATAAAGTTTTACTTGCAATTTTTGAGCATCTCTATCTCAAAAATTTCAGAATATATATTACTACTGGAACTTTTTTTCAAATTTCTTAGTCTCATTTTTCATCAGTCTCAGCAGGCTATGAAAAAAAAACATTTTTAGGAAATGCAATCTCATATTTCAAGTACAATGTCTAGGCTGATAGCACTATAAATAATACTATATATCAATATCTGTGAAACTAATATGACTGTTTAAGCCTTATTAGAAATTGAATATCATAAATTCTTAACATTTAATAATTATTTATTGAATAATTCACATGTAAAACACCCTGACACAAAACGAAAGCATTTTATTCTCAGTTTGAGAACATTCAACATAAATAAAATAATATTTTTTTTTTTTTATTTTTATGTATTTTAAAGTTACAAATATAAATATAGGTTTATACTTTGTTTACATTTTACCTTAAGCCCAAATGAATAGACTATAAATATTAATACTTTTAACAGGTTTTTAAATGTAAGTTTTGTTCAGTCCTGCATATAACTAATATAATTCATGTGATATGTTTACTGCACCTAAATATACCTCATGTTACTGTGCCTGTACTGCCTGTGTTTTTTACTTTAATTTCATGCTGGCATTTTTTTCTTTAATCACATTCAGCAATGTAAGCAATGACTCTAGTGGCAAGACACATAGTTATCTACAATATCAGAACTCAACATCACACTGTTTTGTCAGAACAACAAATTTTATCTCCAGTTTGGAACCCACAAGCATAGTATTTGCAACTAAGTGTCTTTCTTATATTTATTATCATCACTTGTCTTATTTTTGTAGGTGATGACAGTGGTACTGTAAAGTTATGGGACTTAAGAAGACAAGATGCTATATTTAGCATAAAAGTTGGTGAAGAATATATTTCAGACATGATTACAAATGAGGCACAAAAATATCTGGTTTGTGCGGGTGGTGATGGCATGCTTACAACAATTGATTTAAAAGGAAGGTATGGCATGGTCAAAATTAAGTACAGCATTAAAATTATTTAATAGCATTTTATAATGGTTAAATAAATGCTAATTGAAGAAAATAATAACTTTCATATTTTTATCTCATTTTATGAAAGATATGCACTATAATTGAATATGTTTTTTTCTTTCAGTAAAATATATACAACATCAGAACAGTATGATTCAGAATTAGTATGTATGGGACTTTTTCGCTCGGATACTAAACTATTAGTTGGATCATCAGTAGGAAAGTTTTATTTATTTAATTGGAAAGAATTTGGGCTTCATAGTGATGAATATGTAGGACAAAAACATTCTATACAGTGTATGGTACCTATTACACAAAATATAGTTGTATCATCTGGAGAAGATGGTATACTCAGAGCAGCTCATATGTTCCCACAAAGGCAATTAGGTGTGGTGGGCCAACACACTCTGCCAGTAGAAGCACTTGATATAAGTCATGATGGCCAGTACATAGCATCCTCTTCACATGCTAATGATGTTAAATTTTGGAATATATCATATTTTGAATCCATTGATACTCTTATAGATGTCAACCATAAACAGAATAAAAGGAAAGACATGGTGAACAATTTACCCTCAAGTAGTTTTAAGAATGCTTCAGATTTTTTTTCTGGCTTAGCATAGTATATTCATAATTATAATTTTTACTAAGATTTGTTTTATTTAAATAAAATGTTACAGAAATAAATATTCATTGTATACATTTTTGCAATAACATATTTTTTTATGTAACTGTTGCGTTACAGTTACATGCTTGTGCCCTTACGCCTTAATGACATTGAATAATGCTTGTTAAGCTATACTTATAATAAATCTGTAGAAAAGTCGTTTCTGTACATTGAAAATATTTAAAAAAAAAATTGCCAGGGTGTTAAAGGATAATTAACAGAATCCATTTCCAACATTTTTGGAATTTTTGTCTGTTTGTCTGTTTATGTGAACACGTATCACGTAAAAAGTACACAATAAATTTAAGCAACTTTTATACATAAAAATTACAAATAAATCAAAGTAGCTTTTAGTGTTTATTTCATTGTAATCGCTTCACTCTATCAAAAGATATAAGTATTTAAGTTTTCAAGAAGTTAATATTTGAGATCGTTAGTCGAGAAGTTAATATATTGAAAAAATCGACACAAGTAACGCTATCTATTGACAAAGATAGTAGGTACTAACGAATCTTGATGCTCTCTTTCATACACGTAACGCTATCACTAATTGCGATGGGATCTTAATAGATGGCGCTGTAAAATATAGTATAAATATAAAAAATATATAGTTTGGAAAGGTTACCGCTACACTCTATCAAAAAATAATGTAATAATTATATTTAAAGTTTTAAAAATATTTATATTTGAAAAAAAAAAGAAACATACGCAATGATTTCTATTAACTACATATGACAATGAATGTTATTATATTGTTGAGTTATTATTTGCTTAACGTTAATTACTTCGTGTAAGTGTAATCTATACTTATAATAAATTTAACATAAACATAGTAGTATTTTTCTAACAATGTTCGAATGGTTACAGTTCAATTGTAAGTCCAAAAGAACGACTTTAGAAACGTCTTATTTATTTGACTGTTGATAAATTTACGTATTTTTAAAGTACAATTGTTCATAGTACTAACTACGAAGTAAACTAAATTGAATTGTTGGTGAAGATTACCATCGTAACAGTCTAGCTTAATCGTAATTATGTTAAATGACAGTGATAAAGAATGACTTAATATTCAAAGAAATATTTTGAATAGGTTCTTCAGTCCGTTCGTTCGTTTATGTTATTAATATTTTTTTAAGAAACGTATAAAATATTTAACTTTTGGGAGCACCCTCTAAAAAATTCTGTCTCAAGAAAAAAATGCTCTGATACTGTTTATAAAAATATCCCGCAGTATTATTTCATAACTTACAAGCGACACGTACCGACATTGCACTATTGCACCTGTATGTTGCATGTATGTATGTGCCAAGGGTATTTTAGGGTACATACCTCAAAATTCTTATAAGATAACTTTATTGTTTGTCCGTCTGTCCGTCTGTCAAGACTATTTTGTACAAAATCGGTTAAAGGTTAGATACCTCAATGTTCAAGTCTATATTCCCTTAGAGCACAAGAATCTATCTTCTAAATCATCGCAATCAAATGACGATGAAATATGAGGGTTTATGCTTCGTTTTTTGTCGCATTTTCTATCATAACTATAGGATAATTCCCGTTGATATACAATTACGAAATGTGTTAAGAAGTTAAAATTTACGGCAAAATTCCAAAATTTTTCAAAAATTGAATATTTATTGTATTTGTGTCATAGAAAAAAAAACCATTAGGTACAAATTTTAATCGGTACTTAATTTGATACAAAATGACAACTTAATTAGTTATTCTTTTGGTGCTTTTGGTGTATATATTCATGAAACTGGTACGAAACTCTCGGGGCATGACTACGACTTGAACTTGACCGAAAATGTTGATTATTTTATAGATTATATAAAAATGCCTAAAAATGTGCTTTCTATGTATATTCTGTACACCAATTATATATTTAACTAATAATATATGTTACCAATTTAAAAACTATATAGGAGCTAATTAGTTATAAGTTAGTTATAAGCTAAATAAATAATAAGTAATTTTACAAAGAATATCGTGCGTACTTATCCAAATCAATTATTTAATAATTAAGGCTGTTTGTAATATCTATATTTCTTAAATGAATAATCATGTAATTCAAGCGGGCAAAGCCGCGAGCAGGCCGCTAGTAGTAAATATTCAAGAATTATGGTAACATTTCAAAGTATACTTTTTCACATACAATTAAAGTTGACAGTCTAAGTACTAATATTAAACTTAATCAAATAAATAATTCTTCAGAAAACATTTTATTATAAAATTACAGTAATTTAAAAAAATATATATCCTTATATTTTAATATCACAATAAGTTTAGAGTTCTTCATGTTTAATTTTTTTCCTATCTGGAAATGACCAAAATTCTGATGGAAGACCTTTTACATCTCTTTCTCGCTTTACAAAGGCTGTGAAAGATGACACACAATTGCCAATAAAATAATTAGCCTGTCCTAAAATAGCCAGATCCAGATGAGGATTAGATGGTCTTAATATTACTATTGTGACATCTAAGTGTTCTAGAGCATTTTCCAAATATTCCTTCAGGTGATTTGAGTCTGATGCAACAAAAATATATTTTATATCTTTATTCTTTTTAAGTGCTCTCTTGATTTGCCTGAAATATAAAAATGCATATTATTATCTTTAATTTTATATAATTTATTGTTATAAATTAAATTGGGGCCATTTTAGCACAGTAGGACAGCATCTAACTGTAAACACAATGTTTTCCCACTTGGGGCAATGATTTTCAATTTTTCCCTCTGGTGAGAACACAAAACACAGCATTGAGTTACAACTTAAGTTTGTGAGTTGAAAGTGAAAGAAGTGTCTTAACACTAGGTTCCCTCTGCCTTCACTGCTATATGCGGGGTGTGAAGTAAAAAAATATAACTTACTTTAAAATATCGTTTTTTTGTGGAAGGCACATAGAAACTGTTAATTTTCCTTTTTCATTCTTATACCCTACACATTGTGGTGCTGAAAATAACTTAGGACTATCAGGTATATGTTGACAAGCTTTCACCCAGTCTTGCCCATTCCTCAAATGGATACCCAAGAAACCTCCACCACTCATTTTCTTCTTTATAAATGACTTTGATTTTTCAAGAATGTCCTTACTCCACATTAAATATTTATGTAAAGGTACATTTTCTACTTGTACTGGAAAACTAGCTGGTGCACCTAAATGATAAATTCAAATTATAATTTAATCAAATAGACTTTTGCATTCACTTTCAAATTGTCAAATGAACTTAAGTTCTTCTTTGAAGCTACCACTGAAAGTCCAGTTAAATTTTCAAATAATAATAAATGTAATTAATACATGAACTGGCATTTTGCATGATATATTAATTCATAATAAATCCATATATTTTGTAATGTAAATATTCCTGTATAGTATAATAGGCTATACTTGTTGTTTGGTGTAAAATGAAGGGTGGCTATTATATTGCAGAATTTTTAAATAGTCCTAAATTATTTTATATTCTTTTACAATATAATATATATATTTGGACAAGAACATTGTTTTTATTATTATGTTTATATAATGAAATAATGAAAAGCACAGACAAAAATAACTGGCTTTGTAATGATACCAGAACATACACATAGCATTAACAGTCAGTTGCTGTGCCAGTGCAACACCTCTATTAAAATTAAGAATATTTATTTATTTTTTTTTTTTTATTTATTACCTGTGAAAGCTAGAACAGGCCACACATCAACTGGATATTTATTTTTCCATTGTGCCATCATATTAATATTAGTTGCGTCATAATTAAGAGGTCCATAAAATTCTGACTGAACAAATTCTATATCAAAAGTGTCCCAAAAAGGACCAAATGGATTGCCTGATTTAGCATTGCAATTATTTTCTATCTCTCCTATTCTTTGAGTATAACAAAATGAAATTCTTTTATATGGGGGCCACAAATCTGGTGCTATATTTTTCATAAATAATTCCATACTTATAACAGGATGATAATGGTTTAGTGACTGAATATCAAAATATGTATCAAATGGAACTTGTATAGACCTCATTTCTCCATATCGGTATTCAACCCATGGTGGAAGTATTAGCGTTCTATTAATACCTTTACTAAACGCTAAAGCGCCTAAAAAATGATCTGCCTGGTTTCCAAATCTACCTGAAATTAAAATCTATTCACATAACTTATGAAATATAAATGTACGACATATTTCATACATACAATTAGTTACATAATATTGTTTTTTTATTTAAAATGTGAATGTGAACTTATATATTTAAAGTATATTAAAAACATACCCATACAAGGACAATAAGCAATGTATCCGTTGACAAGGCTCCCCGTTATGGCTTTATAATTGGTAAGCATAAATATAAAAGATAATAATATCATGTTTGTCATATAATTTAACTTAAAAATATAAAATAGAAGAAATTATATATAAACAAATCGGAGATGAAAGTATAAATAAGCGGTAGGCCGCAGAGGTGAGTAGCCGGAACTTTTGACATAAGTCATAAACATTTAATCATATCATTATAGTATATAGAATGTACTCTGTGCATTTAATTAATACTGCGTTCAGAATCAGACGCTCGCGTTCAAAGCGAACGTTTTTTTTTCAACTTGTTAATACTGTAATCTCTACTGGCATTTACAGCGACACCGGGTGGATAGGTATTCTATTCCTGAAAAAATTGCAATCACATATGCCACATATATGTGGCAGCTTGTGAGATTGCCGACGGCGATCGGGCGTCCTTGCGGGACTCGAGCCTTGGCTTGCGGCTGGACTGGACACTAGGAGTATTGTTTTTTTTCGAAAGGGCTAAACTGTTGTTGACTTGGAATGGTCTTTACAGCGTCACCGGGTGGAGATGGTAAGTACGAGCTATGATGAACGCTCGTGAAAGGGGCGCACGATCGCAGAAAAAAGCCCAGCGTACGCTAATCATTGAGCTGGTTGACCTTTGGGCTCCGTGGCACTGAGGCGTGGACCTGGCGAGAGAGAGGACTGGCAAACTAGGAGTCTTCGCTTCGTTATATTACATACATATATTATAAAAAAAAAACAATATTTTTAAAGACCACTCTTCTGTTATTTATTTTTATAACGACGATACGTTCTTTTTGATGTGCTAAAATAATAAATCGATCACAATTTAAAATTACAGCATAATTTAGAATGTGGAAAATATTTCCTAATTACGATTAATTAATAATATAATTAAAATCATTTAATATGAACTATGATTTTAATGATTTAAATTAGTTACACTAAAAATGATAGAATTAATTATTATAAGAGTTTATTTAAATAAAGAATATTTTGAATTTAAGGCATATTTTTTTTTATTATAAGCCACCGTAATGACGTAAAGTTAGCAAAATGTAAAAGATTTTTTTAACTACCACTACGTAATAATATTTCTTAATATTTTAAAACGACAATTTTAGTGTATGATTAAAAAATTAGTCTTTATTCCAAATGTAGTCAAAATTATATATCTATATGACATGTTAATTTTTTGGCTGGGTAACAAGTAAAATGACATTTAACATTAATTTGCGGTATGAGTTATCTGTGAAATAGAAAATCCGTCTTTACTTCAGTTTATGTGGTGACAGAAGGTGTCTTAAAAATGGTGTGTGTAATATTGTTTAAAAAAATCTAAATTTATTTGAAGCATCCTTGTGATAAATCGAAAAATATAATTAAATACTTTGATTCATGTGTATCACATACATTTAGTGCTTATATTTTTATATTATAGTCAAAATACTTTATTATTTTGTACATAAAGGCCGCTTTTCTTTTCTAGAATTTGTAGAAAATAGTTATTAATTAGATATGGTAAATGAAATGAACATTAATATATAGTTATGCTTAATGAAATAATGTTTTAATCATATATCATAATTTCATTATTGTTATGGTGATCTATATTTGTTAGGTTAGAAAAAGAAACATTAACAATTGAAGTTCATAATGTTATGATATTATTTCAGGGGAAGGTCAAGTGTTCAGAATTACGCACGAAAGACAAAAAAGAACTCTTCAAGCAACTTGAAGAGTTAAAAACAGAGTTAACTAACCTTCGAGTTGCTAAGGTTACAGGAGGAGTTGCATCTAAGCTGTCTAAAATGTAAGCATTTATTTCTATTATTTCTTTATGGTCTTTAGTTACAATTGTTACAATTTTAGAGTAAAACTATATTATTCACATTTGTTATTTTAGCAAATATAATTTCTTTTATATGTTTAATAATATAGATATACATATGAGTGTACATACATTGTTACAAGTATAAAGCAACAATTTTGTTTTTACTTTTAGTAATGTAACTAGTAAACATATGAAATAAAAGATAAAGAAGAATATTATAGGTGTACAAATTTGCATGTTTATTAGTTGTTATTACAAATTGCTTATATTGTTATTAATATACATATAGGCTTAGATCAATATCATATTTATATATATTTGATATTGATCTTAAGACTTGAATTATCTTCTTTTTAAAGAAAAAAACAAATCAAATAAAGCAGTTTTCTATTTTGATCTTAGTTTAACAAAAAACTTCTTTGGCTTGTCTGTCTTTTCAAAAAGTTGCAATGAAAAGAAATGATAATATGATAATAGTTAGTTTTACAAATTTTCGTCTGAAGAATAAAAAATATTTTGTCTTTTATTAAATTTTTCATCTTTACTGTCTCTACTTTTTTTACTACTATTTTTTACATTCTTTACTCTTTTTTAGTATTTTTTTTCAGTAAATGACTATAGTAGTTTAAGTAAGTACTGTAGAGCATGTGAAATGATTTTTTCTTAACAGTTATGATATAATTTGTTTATTAAAGTTCAGTTAATTTGATTTAAATCTATGTGTTGAGCACTATCTATGTTAGACTGTGAATACAGATAGACTTTATATATATTCTAAAATTTATTTACTTATTATAGTAAAAATCTAAGAAACTATTATGCCTTAATATAATTTCTAAATAATTGAATTTAACATTCTTTTCAGCCGTGTTGTGAGGAAAGCAATTGCCCGTGTTTACATTGTATATCATCAGAAAATGAAGGTTAACCTAAGAAACCATTACAAAAACAAGAAATACAAGCCTCTTGACTTGAGGCCAAAGAAGACCCGCGCTATGCGAAAAGCTCTCACTAAACATGAGGCCAAAATCAAGACCCAAAAGGAGATCAGAAAGAAATCGCTGTTTCCTCCTAGAGTGTATGCTGTGAAAGCGTAAATAAATACTTAAAAAATTTTTTTATTTATTATTTCCGAAGTTTTCATAGATCTGTGAAAAATCTTCAAAAAAATCCAAATAAAAAGCTAGCTAGTGCTTTCTGTAACATTTAATATAGTAGTGTTGATACATACATTAAATTACACATGGGAAAGAAAACTATATTTACATATATAATTATATTTAATGACCAATAATGTGTTTAGCCTCCAATTTTCTTGTTATTGATCTTTGGATAACTTATAAACCCTTTGGATAACTTCTAAAAGAAAATCATCAAAACTCTGGAAACTTCAGTTTATTATCTTGTGCCTTCTGTAGTGTAAATAAAAAGTGCATAAACAAATAGGTTGGGTGTAGTAGTTCTAGTAAGTAGTTTTTGGTTGATTGAATAATCATCATACCATTTTTATTTAAAAGACATGAATATTTCTTAAATAATAAAACTTAATGAATAAATAAATATTTTTGAGGCTGTTGTGGGCCAAGCTTGTAACAGTAACACAATAGTTGTAAGTTCGGTTCCTATTCATGGGAATGTATTATTATTTGTTAATATTTTCATTTCTTAGCTTTGGTACCAAGGCAAAAAGCCTGGTGTTGAGTTGTTGTAACACGCAATACTTCGAAAAATTCGGCGGAAAGTGTGGAACATTGTCTTAACACTAGTTTACAGATTTTTTTTGCTTAATGACTATTTTATGATGGTCAAATGTGAACCTTAAAATTTACCCCTTGTAGATGTGATATGATGTAATGTGCTTGATAAGTTTTATACTAGTGCCCACTCGCATACCACCTATAATACTTTTATTATGCTACAATTTGCCCACATATTGGTTATATCATTTATACATGTTGATTGAATAAACATAAACAACTACTATGCGGCTGCATGAGAGGATGTCATCGGTGGTAAGGGCGTCCCCCATGAGACTCCAGCTTAGGCTTGCGGCCGTAAACAGAGCGTTGAATTATTTTAATTTTACATTTTCTCGAAAAATCGATGCGTCCAAATTACATACTATAAAAGCCAAAATTTATCTTCATAAAATTTCCTTGATGATGGAATAACTTTCGCTCGTTAAGTTTCAATACCCATGTCGAATAAATCACTTGGCAATTTTCAATCATTTTTAATAAAAAAAAATGGCTTATTGTAACTTATAAGAGATAGATATAAAGTGTCGCGGACTAATAAAATAGATTTTTTTTGTCACACAATGTACTGACATATACTTAATTATTTCTGCAGCTTATTATTATTACTTCGTATTTACGTTATAATTCAGCTATTTGAGACTTACACTATAATTTTATATAGCCTATAGGGCTCTTGAAGAATGTGGCTATCATACAAAACAAAAACATTAAATCTGACCAGTAAATCCAGAGATTGTAGCGTTTAAACAAACTCTTCTGCTTTTAGGTCGAGATCCCATTGCTTAAATCTGTAGGGAGCTGCTTTTCTAATGAAACTTATATTAAAAAAATGACATGCTAATAGAATAGGCTACACTAGGGTTGCCAAAAAGAATCCTGCCGCAATCACCTTTAATTAAATTTTTTCGTAATGCGTTTTTGGAGAAAATTGCACTCATGTTTTTTATGTGAATCGCACATTTGAAAGAAAATCTTATAAGGAATTGGAAAAACAATGGTTGCCAGCTCTCAGTCTGCCACAAGCCCAGGGCCTGGTTTATACAGGTCATTTATGGTAATATTTGCACTCATGTGTTTTTTTAATGAATTATATATCAAATTAAAGCTTATTTTTTACTCAACACTATAACACATAGTTGCCTGGAAAATAACTGCCGCAAGCAAAGGTTGCCATCATTTAAAATATTTGATATTCCGGTTCATTTGATAAATTCCAGTCTCGAGGAAATGAATGAAAATATATATTTTTTTACGTGATTAAGAGGCTGCAGCGGCACAACCCACTCACGGAGCGGCAGCTGACGTTCATCATGGCTTATAATACAACTCTCTAAGCATTTCACGAGTTATCGCTTAAGAGGAAATTTGCCACTAAAACCTAGGGTTGCTGGCTCACGGGCCATTAAGAGTTACGGTTCGATATCTTATTACATACGTAAACAGTTACACACGCACAAAGAATTGGACAAAAGTTAAGACGGAGATAATAGGGTCAAGTCGGGAACTTGAATTTTTTTTCGTGGTGACTTGAATTTTTTCAGATGTTTAAATTATGAAGAAACAAAATAACGAGCTGAAATTTTACACACAACATACCTTAATTACTAGTTACTCTTTATCCCTGCATTATCACTTTTCCAATAAAGACAACATTAAAGATGATTAAAACCATTAGTTTCCAAGATAAATTTGACGAGTTTTTATTTATTAATATTTAAAGATTGATTGATTGTTATAATTTTGATGGAAAGTGGTGTTAATGCAGTGGGCAGTGGCAAAGATTCGCTTAACTTTTGGCAGACTAGTTTTATTTGTGTGCTATTGAATTCAAAACGGCGAGTGTCTACAGTGCCTCAATTTTAAAAAGTACACAGCGACTAGGTACTCAACCAACGATTTTCCAAAACGTCATTAAATGGTCCAGTAATTCTTGTTGTAATCAATTTATTTACACATCACCTAATATAGACTATCAATTTATATTTCTTTACTTATTTAGAAAACGTATAAAAATTTGAACGTAGCGTGGAATAACACTTTAAAAATGTAAAAATATATATATATCTTAACTTTTTAGAATACCACGTCGTAAGAATGATACTGGGCGGAAAATTTGAAATACTTAGCTCCGAAGATGATATACGACGTGGACGTGGATATACGACGTGGACGTGGATCCGTTTATTAGGAATGGACTTTCCATGCATAAAGCATCGAAAGAAATCACTTCGCTATCAATTCGCTACTTTAAAGCTTTATTATTGGAAAACTATCGGAACTGCTAAAGTTGATCTTAATTGATTGATATTATAAATTTTATGTGGCGGATGCTGAGTAATTAGACTTAAGGAACAAAAAAAAAAAACACAAATTAAAACAGCTTCATGCTATATCCCGCTCTCAGCAAGGTAGGCAGAGGAAACCTAGTGTTAAGACACCGTTCCCCACTCCGCTGAATTCTGGAGGTAAGTATTCCGTGTTGAGTGGCGAAACTCAACGCCGCGCTTTGCCTCGACACCAAAGTAAAGAAACGGAAATATTAATTGAAATATTTTTTAAGTTTCTCGAGTGGGAATCGAATCCACAACCAGTCGCTTTTACAGTCACACTTTGTTATACATCATAATTAAAATTGACTAACATAGTGCCGAGCCACTGTGGACTGATAGTCACTGTGCACTACAGGTCGAGTCACCGTGGACCTGTGTCAGTACACGCAGATCACTGGTTTGTTCGTATTCGGGTGTCAAACGCTACCGATAAGTGATGGAGATAAATAAATATTGCTGTTCTATTTAGGAAATATAAGTGTGAGTCAGTTTATCCGAATGAGCCACCGTTCTCGACTTGACCCTGTCCTTTTTGTGGGTTCACGCTACATTCCTTATACAGGGAAAGAGGCAGCGCTCCTTTTACGGAAACAGCATATAGGGTAAAATATTTCAAACCTATACCTAAAGAAATTAATCTAGATGCCTCAACAGTTTGGACGTAGGATTTTTTTTTCATTTCACGATTTTAATCCATACCTGTATTTCATGTGACGCGATTACGTATAGATCCCAATAACATAACACACACACATAACACTTACTACTACAAAAATACTACTATAGGTTAAACAACTTTGAACTTTATCGCCAATACCTACGACTCGATTTCGGAATGTGACGTGGGCGGCGGTGTTCCTTTGATAGATTTATGTGTGCGTGCGTCGTCTTTACAAATGGCGTTTTATTTTAAAATGACAATTTTATTATTTATTTTGTTTGAAAAAATAACTTTTTCATTTTTGGAAATTTATTTTTTTCTGATTTATATTAGGCTTTTATAGAGTAGTTAAAACTGTGGTTTCATTTAAAGTGGTGCTTACACTTCCTGTATAGTAGGTATAGTAGATAAAGAGAACGTGTTCAAAAACTTCCCGATCAATTTTCGAGATAATTAGTATTCAGAGGCGGAACAACGCTGCACTTTGTCTTGTTACCAAAGTGAGAGTGAAGAAATAAAATAATTCAGTCCCTCCGAGTCCAATCGCACCCCGTTGTTTTTACAATCATACGCTGTGCCGCTGAGCCACGATTGCGTGCAATACGGCCGAAACGCGGCTCGCTTAAACTTATTCTTATATTATAGCTAAATTATATAAAATCTATATATATTATTATATTTAATTCCCTATTTGTTATTCTGATGCATTAATGTAAAATAGAATTTACACCCGTACAGTAGTTGTTGCGTGAATATATTCAGTAGGATAGAATTAAGTAATTTTAACTGTCCTTCGTGCGAATTTGAACTAGAGCTTATTTCTACAATAATCTAATGGGTCACAAATAAAACCATTTACAGTAACTCAAGATTGTATTAAATTGACTTGTAAAACAAATAATCTATTAAAAAATCAAAGCAATATAAGCTAATAAGATACATTTTAGTTTTTGCAAAATGTGTATTTAAATTGAAAAATGTGTATAAGTAATTAATAAAGTTATATCAAAATAGGCAAGTGCTATTATTATTGTACTTAAAAATAAGTGTACCAGTTATATAGACAAACTCACACAGCCAAAACTTTGTTTGGTGCCACAAAATTTACAATGTGCTCATCTGAGCTTTGGTATAAAAATTACAGTAAATACGCTAAGCTTAAACAAGGTGATAAATCCACTATTTAGAAATCTGTAGTTCTAATAGGTTTACCAAATAAAATTATTTTCCACATGTATAAAATTTAGTTAACTTAAATGTAAAGGTTCTTTATTAAAAACTATCACTCTTTCAAATCTACAAGTAGGAATAGGTATATCTAGTTGTATTTGAATAGGTATATCTATCTAGTTTGCAGTGACAAAATAAAAGAGTGCTGAAAGAATAAAAAAGTACTAATAGGTATCTCAATTTTGTTATTTTTTGCTCTGGTTACAAAATTTTCTATTTTTACCACCGTACTTGATTTATAACACTTAAACTTACATGAAAAATATCCTTGTCAATGTTATCAATCCAATGAGTGTCCAAAAATTATATTACGTTGTTTATTTCTCAAGACCAAGTATTAATTTATATAATGTTTAATAAATGATATGCATTATAAAATTATTAATAATAAAAATAAATTAGCTAAGCAGCATTGCTTAGATCAACATTTCATAAAAATTTGGGGCACCAGTCTGAAAATGACTGTTCAATAGATTTTTTTAATTAACCAAAGTTGTATGATTTAATAATTTTAAATACACATTAAATAGTATAGTTGCTTAGAGCTTGCAATGACATCCTAATGCTACTTTGTCAATGATCATATTGTCATCATATTAGTTGTTACATAGCTAAATGTGAAAACAATATAAATCAAATATTATAATCTTTATAATTCTAAAATGCCCATAAAAATTACTGACTTGACTTAGATTTATATTTGGTATATGTCAAACACACATTGTTTTATGTTTAAAAAGGCTAAATTAATATTTTAGATGGTTATAATTATTGTATTGCACATTCATATACTTACCTACTTGGTAAAAAATGAGATATGGAATGTTTTTTAAAACTAATTCAAAAGTAATTGACACCAAAAGAAATAAATCTCAAAGCTATTATAATTTATATAATAAAAAATATTCCATCGTGTTTTAGGCAAATTAAAATTAGCCAACATCTTAATACATTTTAGTAGTTTAATTTACAATTATTTTAAATATCGATCTGTGTTCATTGCATGCTCAATATTTAATTTGCTAAACTTTATTATAATAAATAAAATTAATAAGGCATTTTTAACACCGTCGTAAAAACGTTGTTTTAGAATTACTTATTATGCAAATAAGATAATAAAAATACTTAGTAGTTTATAGCGTCTCAATATTGTTGTACCTTAAAATTACAATATTTTTTCATTTCAAATAGTTTCAGGCATTCAAAATTTTTATATTAAAATTTAAATAAAGATATATGACCATAAAGCTATTTTTGATCTTTTTATACATAATTGCAGTAGTAGAATATAATTAAATATGTACAATGACACTTTTTTTGTATGCATGCCAAAACTGCATTTTACATGCTGTGTAAAAAACAAACTATTAAAGTAGGTAACTTATTTACATAGTCGCAAATTAAATAATTTGAAAAGTACTTCATATCATTATCATTATAAATGTTGTACTATTATAAATACTATTGAACTGTATGTTTGTATAAAATCATTCTATTACATAATGCAAGAAAAATCTTTAAAAAAGAATAAAATAGTGTATTTTGAAATAATTAAAAAATCCTTTATGTAAAAAAAAACAATGAAAATATATTATGTAAGGGTATTATTAAAAGCATGAAATAATTTCACTCTAATTCATATTGGGACGTCATATCACAGTTTTATCGTAGTTATATTAAATACATTTTACAACAGTTAATAAATAATTTTAGGTTTTCGTATTTGCATCAAGCCAGTCTTCCTGCATTTAATATCATAAGAAACAAGGCCACAAATAACTTTATATTTATATTAAAATTCTAAAAAAAGATAATCAAGAAATTTGTATAGGTACAGCTTTAGAAACA
>JAATLQ010031348.1:0-10901 GCA_013421005.1 Heliconius erato x Heliconius himera | reverse complement strand
GGCTTCGATGACGGACTCGAGTGTGGACCAGAAGCGTAGTTTCTCCAGCGGCCAGTTGAGCCAACCGGTGGTAATACAAAAGTAAGTCTCGTGCGGCGCCACGTGGTGGATGCGGTGGTGGCGGCGCGGCAGCACCACGTGCCACTCTTGCAGCCACACCACCCACGCGGGCAGACCGAAGTATGTGTGCGACCATTTGTGGATCTGTAGTGCCACCAAGTAGTAGTGCCAGTCAAGTTAAACTTTTTACACTCTTTTATATATGTTATAAATAGATATTGTAAAAAATACAGATATTGTACTATTTTTATTAATTTCGCCTTTACTTACAAGTAGCATGCTAGACGAAAGTATGTAACCTACAACAGGCACTACAACCCTGATAAGCATACATGTACCACATAAATATTATAACTCATAGATCATTCATTTTTCGTGGTAACTGTTTGTAAGAATTCTTTTATAACAAACTAATTGAGCCAAAGCACAGTGTTGAGTTCCGCTACGCAATACACAATGCTTCCAGAATTGATCTAAAGTGGGGAACAGAACATCTTAACACTAGTTTTCCAGGTTCACTTTGCCTACCCTGCTATGCATGGGATGCAGTATGAAGCTAAAAAAATAATAATATCAATTAAGCTATATTGATATTTGTATTTGTTCTAAGGTGTCAGAGTCCAAGAGATATTCTTAATCTATTTTTAACATTTTGAAAGTGTTATTCCACACTTAGGAAAGAAAAATACTTATTTAGAAAACATATAAAAATTTTAATGTAGCAGGACTCGAATCCTGGTCAGTTTCCAGGAGGCACAGGTGCGAGTCACGCTACATTAAATTTTTTATATGTTTTCTAAATAAGTATTAGTCTTAATCTATGACAGTGGATTTATCCAACTAAGTATCTATGTAATGGTCAATATATATTAGCATAACTTTACCTGATTAGTCATCGCAACAAATATACAGCACAAGTACCAATATGCAATCCAATGAAATTGGTTTTCAATCTTTGATACATCATATGTCAGCAACTGCCATACAATTCGGCCTAGTACTGGTATAGTTATAGCAAAATTATCACCATTCGTCTCTATAAAGTCATGACGAGTAATTGAAGTTGGATCGATATGGTGCTCACGAAAAGGCCGTAAAAAGTTCTGAAAAAAAAAGTGGAATAAGACCTGATTATTTATTTATACTACGATACAAATATTACAATAGCAACTAAGTAAGTAAAGGTGATAAACAATGGATAAATGACTATCTGCATTGTGTATTTTGTTCTATGTAGTTAACTCAGTTTGCATAATAATTAGTATGTTATTACAACAGGGTACCTCACTTTTTTCTTACCTTTTTTCTTTATTAGTACTTATATTAATCAACTAACAATATACAAGAAATTTCAAAATTAATCTTTAAAAAAAAATGTAGAGAAAGAAAAAATAATTTTACTGACTGTTGAAATTG
Source organism: Heliconius erato x Heliconius himera (assembly GCA_013421005.1). Taxonomy (NCBI): domain Eukaryota; kingdom Metazoa; phylum Arthropoda; class Insecta; order Lepidoptera; family Nymphalidae; genus Heliconius; species Heliconius erato x Heliconius himera. The sequence goes on along the minus strand of JAATLQ010031348.1, from coordinate 9,425 downwards.
TAGATGTAAAACTGTGATTAGTTATAATATGTACTTCCAGAACATATTATAACTAAAAGGTTTAAAAAAATTATTTTAGTACTTTTTATACTAGGAACAAACAGCACATTATGTGAATATGTATGTTATTTCCTTTGTGTTGTAAACCAGCTAAACAAGCATTTAAATTAAATTGAACTCATAAAGAAAATGTATATGACCTAATATTTCATACTACTAAATGTAGGAATAAGGCAGAATTAAGTGGATTGAACAGAATTTTTTAGTGTCTTAGATTTTTTTAAATTTATAACTATTTTAAATGTTATAAATAATACAGTTAATAACTTCTTTCCTTCAAACTATGTCAGCTTTTAGGTATTATGTTGCATGTTCTATACCAAATTGTTAAATGATAATAAATAAAAAAACAAACTATTAGCTTAACCTTAGTCTAATAACTATTCCAGTAAATAATACCTTGCCTATAATAGGTAGATCAACTGCACCCCAAGTATCTGCTGCCCAATGAACTACTCCTGATGCAAAATCAGCAGTCAGCACACCAGCTATTGCTGCTAAAAGTAATGAAGCATCTGGTCGAATATATTTGGCCATTAAAAGACCTGCACTGATACATAATGTGCAACACACCACTACACACACACCTTCTTGCAGCTTTTTCCCTGATAAAACATTTTAAAATTTAAATATTTAACATATAATAAGATGTATGTATATAGGAACATACACTTAAATTTTATATAATATATAGATCGTCTTGGACAGTATATGAACAGCGATTTATAATTATAATATTTCGTGTCTTTGAAAGTCTGGACTGATATTAAAAGTTTATTTAATATTCATGAGTTTGTGACTGTGTTTATAATCATAATAACCTTCACATAAACGTTTATGGGAAATAAATCACCTGGACTGTAAAGTTCGGCGAGCTCCTGTGCACCTTTGTGTCGAGGACCCCAACGAGGCTGATTTCCTACTTCACTTGGTAGTTGAACATTAGCATTAGGATCATCTTCAAACATAGAGTGTTCCAATATCTCTCGTTCTGTTTTTACGGGAGCTAATAATGTTGTAGCCATAGTACTTGCGTATTCGAATTGCTCGCAACTTAAGCCACTTAATCCATCTCTTTTAGCACATGGCGGTATCGGTAATGGTAAAGCCATACTTTGTTAAATAACAAAAAAAATATAATATTTTATAGAAATATTTTTTGTTAAAGATATGACTGGATAATCTTTTTTGCTTATCTATTATATACATGAACATCGTACGTGATTGATAATCACGCCTATGACCGCTGTCCGTCAGTTTGACATTTCAGTTTTGACTCTATGGTTTTGACTGACTGTCTAGTATCCATAGAGTAGATCATAGATGATACCAATGTATTAAGCTATTATAGTTTTAATTATTTATTTACATTTTAATCAGGTTTTGATTAAATGTATGTGTATATGTATATATGGGAGTAGGATTTAAACTCAAGCGAAGCGGGCTCGTTAAGGATTAAACGCTAAAGGACTAAAATTTCCACCAATAAATAATCGAGCGAAAAGAGTTAAATTGATCTCGCTTAGCTTTAGGGAGCGAAGTGAAGAAATTACAAAATACATTACTTTTTGTTGATAGAAATGTGAACTTATTTTAATTAAAAGGTCAATTCCGTTGAAGCATTAACCCCTCATTTCTCTTGCACGGTGAAAACCAGTTGTTTTTCACTAACATTTATGATAAGGACGTATATATATTTGTCAATATTAAATTAATAAAGCATAATTCTAAAACATTCTTATACTTAATTTCCCTGAGATCCTGAGATTAAATTTATATCAGTCAATAATTTTCTTTTTGCCTCATTTAGAAATTCCGCGTATGTCTTTCGGTAAACGCTATAAATGCTTAATTTTGCAAATTTACCTTGTAAGTATTATTATAATTAAAAGCATTTCATTACATACATTTCATAATGTGCTTGTTTTATGATAACTACAAAGAATTAGTACCGTAGATGATTTGTCAATCAATTTCAGTTTTTAAGCATAACATAACATAATTTTGTATAATAAGGTAACTTTAATAACTTTGCTTGAAATTAAGTAAATATAAAAATCTATTAGTACTTTCAATTTTTTATAGATAATATAGTTATGTAGTGCAGAGGTACATCTACAAATAATTTTGCGCCAAGCGCCATTACAAAAGACTGAATATTGAATCTTAGCTATTAATAGCCATATGATGTTGGCTAGTGTTATGTATTAAGAATACTCATGTTTATACCAAATAATAAGATAGTCGTAATTAAAAATATAAATTTAAGTTATTTTTGGAGTATCTATAACTTTTAATATGTTAAATGTGGTGAATATTAATCATATAGAAGATATATTTAATATAAATTGAATAATTTAAGGATTGGCGAAATATAATGATATAGTAAGTAAGTGGTTAAAAATGACATTCTAAATATCTGCGATGTTTGCTTATATAGTGTTATTCATGAAAGTAAAACTATTTCATTATTTAATTAATTAATTACGCTATTTAAGTACTTAAATCACAAAACAAATAATATACTAATAAATTAATATTAAATATATCTTATGTTCGGTGTAAGACTTGGAATACGGGAAATATGTGAAATATTTTTTTTATTTGTCCAAAAATGTCATTGATGTTAATTGTCCTGTAATTTGATATTGCAGATACAACATGACAAGACATAAAGAACCTAAAAAGTTAGAGAAGCTGTCTCTTATAAAACTGGGAGAGTGGGTAGCTAAACAAGCAGAAATCCACATGATTCCAAATGCTTTATTAGCTCAAAAAAAACCTGACAAAGCACAAGTAATCCTTAATTACAATATTGAAAATATTCGTCAATATTTATACATTCATGTACCGTGGATGCTTTACGACAAATTTGCCAGTGAAGCAATTAAATCTCTATCTGGTTTATTAGAGAAAACTAAGCACTCAATGGGTTTTCGTGGTTCAATGGGAAAATTCGTTAGTCAAATGAACGTTATCGTAAAGATGACTGAAGTTTTGTTAACAAAAAAATTCACATTTGTCTCAATTGATTCTATACCTAAAATGATGCGGTCTGTATTTTATTCTAAGCTTCATATGCTCACGGGGCTCGAGTACTTAAACTTAGGTTCCCTTTCTGGTGGCTGGAAGACTGCTGATATGGAAGAATCTATAATACAATCATTGAAACAGTTGCACAATCTTAAATATTTATTTATAAATTATGACTGCACGGATAATATATTGAGATGTATAGCTAAAAACTGTACTAAAATAAGAAAACTCGATGTTTCTTGTTCTAAATGTATTACAAATGAAAGTATAAATATTTTAAGTAAATTAAAAGAGTTAAAAAGTATTCAATTATATCATACGTTTGTTACATGGGAAGGCTATGTTAATCTGTTGATAAATTGTCACAATTTGGAAGATATTGGTAGATGTGACGAAATTGGCAAGGTGTTAGAATTTATTCATATTAATTGTCCAGAAGCTTGCCCTCTGAATTTAAAAGTATATGTCAGTAGATACGCTACAAGCTATCATTTGCAGTTAGCTGTCGAAATGTGTCCTTTAATCAGTAGCATGACAGTGTTCCATAACACCTTACAAAGTGATCTAATGGTTTTGATTGGATTAAAAGAATTATGTGATTTAAAACTATTATCGTGTGATTTCTACGCGGATCAAATTAAACAAGTACTGCAAGTGAAAGGTTGTAATCTATTAAAATTACATTTGGAACATGTAGATCAGATAGACCTAAACGCACTTATGTACATAAGTCAAATGTGTCCTTTGCTTGAGACTCTGACATTTTACAATTGTACTCTAATCCAACACACATCGTTGTATACAAAATCCTTAGAAATATTACCATTTCGGAATTTAAAAAAGTTAACATGTGTATCTTCATTTAGCGACGAACAATTATTATTTTTATTAACAAATTGTCTTAACGTAGAATTTATTCAAATTGGCACAGCAGTGCAGCTAACTGATGAATTTATGTTAAAAATATTAGATAAAAACCCTTTGATTTACTTGAAAGAGCTGCGCATAATGCAGTCAGATTTTTTAACTATATTGTCTGCGGAAAGATTGATTCAAAGTTGTATGAGCCTCGAAATATTAGTGGAATTAGAAAGCTGGACGTTGTTAACAGAAAGTGATCGCGAATATATAAGAACCTATATTAAATTTAATAATTATAACGTTGATATTTCTCCTATACGTAGATACGATAGCTAGTTTTTGTAAAGGAACTTACTAAAGAAGCAACTTCTAATTTTAAATTTGGTCCATCTGGAAATTTCGCTTTATACCACACATAACCTTAAATATGTATTTAAGTATATAATATAATCATAGAAAATATATGGTCATATGTTTATATATATCTAAGTATTATAAATAAAAATATATGAAAAATTAAACATTTTACTTTTGTTCCTAGTATAATATGATTATTGGTATTTAACAAATATCGCTATGTACATATATAGCAGAAGAATTTAGGTATAGGATTCTATTTCTACTGATGAGTGATTTAAGAAATCCGCGGAATAATCATAATCATCAATTATTGTAAACAACAATAATATTTTTAACGTTTTTAAAGTCTGATTCCACACTTAGGAAAGAAAAATACTTATTTAGAAAACGTATAAAAATTTTGAACGTATCGGGACTCGAACCCGCGCCTCCTGAAAACCGACTAGACACTCTGAATAAGTAACAATAGTATTAATTATAATTAATGCAATCACACTCAACACTCACTCTCAACTCACTCTTTGGTTTTACGTGACATGAGAGCCAATGCACTGATTAAGTACCGTTAATATGTTAAATGGAGTAGGTTGAACAAGAAGGCAGACACTGGCAACATACGCCCAGATTAATGCCAGGAAGAAAAAGAAGAGTTAGTTCCACCAAAATTACACATTTTGTTTTTGCACAGATTTTTAACCGAACTTCTTTTACACTGTTTTTTGTTTGTTTGTTGGTTACTTTATTTATTTATCAGATTATGATTTCCCAGAATATGTCCCTTGGTCATTGTGTTCATAGAGCCCTGGAATTATAATTGATATTGAATATTAGTCAAAATTATTTTTGCCTTTAAATAAGGTTAAAATGTCTACCGAATATGCCAGTTATTCCTTATATTTCCTCAAGATGCTTTATTGATATTGTATACGTGAAAAAGCCATTTCCAACGTGATATTTGAAAATTATCGCACTTAACTTAATTTGTGATGGTATAATTTTTCAAGTCCACGTAAAGCTGTCGAGTACAAAAAAGAAAACTGTTTTATTGACAAAATGGTTATTTGATTAGATAAATACATTAGCCTAGGGTCCCCGATCACGATCCTCCTTAGCATTTTAGTAGATAATATATAAATTATAAATACAATATTATGTTTTTTAGTATTCTTGTGTCTTTGCAAAATACTTAAAAAAAATTGTCTGCCTAGAAAATATAAAACTTTATTTTGTTACTTTGAATAAAATAATTAGGTACTTTTAGCTTTTCTTCCGTTATAATTTAATGTTTTATGAGCGTTCATGACTTTTAAGTGTTTGATACACCTCCAGGGAGCGAGGCTCCTCGGACCGCGCCGACACACTTCGCCGCCTATGGATATAGATTGCTATAAAATATTCACAGGCAAACTAATGCCTTGAGTTCATTCAAATGACGATAATTTTTTTTATGAACCGATTTTGATGAAACAAAATCGGTTCATAAAAAAAATATCAAAAAAAACATATCGTCTTTAACTTTACATGCTGAGTTAAAACAAAGCAATTGGTAAAAGTTTTAAGCAAATCGGTTTAGTACTTTCGGAGATATGCGTGATCATACAGATAGACAAGCAGACAGGCAGACAGACAAAAAAATAAAAAATATTATTTTCTATTATTCTTTATTAATATCCCTCTATCTATTTTAGTCAAAAATACTAAATGTACCTACAGACAAAATATTTTTACGGATTATATAGATTACGGTGTATTTCTTAGTTAGCCTTGCAGAACGACCTAACAATAATAATGAACGCCACCGAATCACTTTAACCACGAGCGCTGCAGAAATACCTAGTAAAATATATGAAAGTACATTATACTCCCAAAAGTATACAATTTCGCCCGTTCCTAGCAAAGTCCGCGACATCGTGTATGTGACCGTTTCTTATAAATAATTGAAGTGTCTGTATATGATTCCAAAATAACTATTTTGTTTATCTTTCTATTTCTCCGGGCGTATCTCCAGAACAGCTGAACTCATTTTTATCCGACTTTCACTGATTGATACAAGGGATTATAAAATTACCAGGGGATAAGGATTTAACCGGGAAAACCCACGTTTGCCGTGCGCGCGTACATAGATATGAAATAACAAAATTTATCGAGGCAGTCGTGGCGCAAGAGAACAAGGGTGTGACTGCAGAGTGAAAGCAGGGTGGCGACGCGGTTCATGCGACGCATCTCTGCGCGCGTTGGTGCAACTCTGTCCAAATGCTTTCTCGTCAAGAATATTTCTGACGGGGATTATCACGATAGACGTATCCTTTAAGTATTTTTAAGTTTTTATTGTTGTTTTTGTAAACGACGTACCTATGATAGTTTCTAAAAGTCAATCAATTTTATCTCTGTTGCGAAAAGTTTTCATATGAGGACTCTGTTTGTGCGAGGAATGACAGAATAGGCAAAGGGGTACGTTGACGCGATTAATTAACAGTTTATTTGTACATATCATTATCACTGACCACAACCCCAACGATACTGCTGGACTTTCAAGTCTCGTCTAGTGGCGCTGCTTTGAATGCTAAGGGCGAACTCAAGAACTTTCCAACAGAGGACGTTCTCTGTCCTGCCGAGGACAGTGCACGGTCAGAAAAGGCCTGTTAGCAATATTTTGATGTACGAGCGATATCGATACCCATCACTATCATTACCACCGAAATAAAGCGCTCAGTCGTGTTGTTCAACCTTCATTAGAGCAGCCATGAAGTCCTTGCAAATTTTTCATCGACAGAGTACCCTCTTCTTTACCAACAGGGAGGTCCTAGCAGTGTAAGCAGAAGAAACCTAATGTCAAGACTCTCTGTTCCCTTCTGTTGAAACTCAACGCCAGGCTCTTGCCTTGGTGCCAGGGTGAAGAAATGAAAATGTTAATAAAAAATAATGAATTCCCAGGGTAGTAAATAAAAATTAATTCTACTAATCGACACATCATGTTACAGTCACATCCTTGTGCTCCTACCTGCATTTTTAAATTTTATAAACAATAAAAAAACAGGCATATTTTTACTGGGTTAATTAAGCACTAGTTAGCGTAATGAATATTCTTTAATTCATTTGTTCAAATGTGGTGCTTCCTCTCATATTATTAATTTAATATGATTTTTTGCCATTTTTGCCACTACAGTACAAATAAAAGAAGCTTATTTGAAGTCACATTTGTTAAAAAACCACTAATCACAAATGAAATATATATTTATCGATATTTTTTTCTTTAATAACACAATTTTATTAATAATATAAAACATAATAGAACTTATTTCACTCACTGTAATGTTAAAAAAAAATACTTTTTAAGAGCTATATTTATTATTTTACTATACTTAAAAAATGACACACAATGTATTATATGAAAGTACGATCATATAAAATACTTTATGTACCTTAATAAATTATATTTGGTAAGTTTTCATAATTAATAAAATGCAACATCCAATTCTTTTATATTTATTGGATATAAATATGTAACTACAGTCTTTTCTTAATTAGGGATAAGGGCAAACATGTAAACAGGATATATTCCAGTAGGAAAGTTTGTTTGCTTACACTGCTTAATCCTTTTTAATTTGGCAGCATTAAAAATTTTTAAATATGATTTTAAAGGCCTTGTAACAGAAGAGTCAGTGTCATCAACTTCTGTTTTTCCTGATGAAGTCACATTTTCTTTTATTATTAATACCCCATTACTGGAAAGTGCATCCCTGAAACCAACAATAATATGTGAATAAACTTGTGTTTTTAAGATTTTACTTGTTATAAAAGAATCATCATATATTATACTATAAGTTTGTGCTATACTAAATGTAATGTCATCATAACATAATATCTATTTATTTTAAAGTTTTAACTTTAAAAGTAATTGATAGAAAGGCAATCAGAATTATCATTTCATACAGTTAAATTGATAAACAAATTATGTATTTATAAGTGTCTATTTGTAAAGTATAATATAAGAAACTTATATACCTGCATTTTATAAGATATGTTATTAAATCAGTATCTGTTAAATAACCTAGAACCCATTGGTTCCAAATAATATCATATTTTCTCTCATGTTCAAATTTTTGTAAGCTTTCTTTGTATAATACTCCTAGCTTTTCTTTATATTCACCAACAAAATTCGAAATAGAATTTATAAATTTTTCATCAGGTTCAATAACATCCACTGTGTCAAAATGAGGAGCTAACAAATATTTAGTGATTCGACCAATACCAGCCCCACAATCAAGAGCAATCCCAGTTCCTGGGGCATTATCTATGCTTAGTATTGACTTTAAAAACAAAGTTGAACCATCAATATCTATGTCAGATATAAATCCGAAACCTCCAAGGACTCCATCTAAAGTAGGTGGAATTTCAGCCCAATATTCAGAAGCTTTCTTATAATTAATATTTTTTGTACTCATAATTGCATTAAATGATTAATTTTATTAAAATATTTTGAAAAATTTAAATAAATGTTTTTGAATGTAATTTTATAACATTGAAGATTGATTACTTTTCAATTTCTAAATATTAGTAAGTAAAAAACTCGTGCAACTCCTTTATGTACTATATTATTTAAATGTTTATTCAATCATTTTATTAATATTCTTATTATAAAAAGTTTCCAATGATTGTAGTCCAATCAAAATTAACACAACGGCCTGTTAACAAGTTCGGTTTAATGTTTTTTACTTTTTAGTTAATACTTAAGTTCCTTAAGACTGAGATAATATAATTATGTTCTTTGAATAATATTAGTATATTAGTTAGAAAGTACTGTATGTTGGATAATATAATATAGTATGGTATAGTTCTTTCATCTTTGATTCTACTAATATGTTCCTTGTAGGCTTGTGTCGGTCATGATTGACCGAAACAAATGATTGCAATCACGAGCAACGCGTGATTGATTCTGTCACTAATAACGAAATGACCCGTTCATATGATCGGTGATCATATACAACCAATCATTATCAAATGAACGGTGGCGGCCATCTTATACGACAACCAATCATGAACCGTGTATTTCGGTCATCGGTCAAATGACCGAATTCAAACAAATGACCGAGATTTGATACGCGACC
>JAATLQ010031347.1:0-10900 GCA_013421005.1 Heliconius erato x Heliconius himera | reverse complement strand
TATTTATGTCAAATTACAATAAAATATACATATAATAAACCATATATAATCCTTCCCTGAGAAATACTCTACATAATGGTGAAAACCGCATCAAAATCCGTTGGGTGGTTTAGAAGAAGATAACGTAGAAAGGCCAGACAGAGAAAAAAATCGTTCTTATTTTATAATATATAGAGATAGAGATAGAGATATCATTCAAAATAAATACAACAAGACTCTTATTTTTTTATTTTTATCAGAGGTTATCAAGGTGTAATCACTTAGAAAAAAGGAGGTCGCGGGTTACATCCCGTGATTAAAGAATGTTGATTTAGTCATAATTATACTATATATTTTCTCATTTATCTTTTATATTATACAGATAGCGATCAGTTGTAATTTTATTACATATAAATGAAATACATCCAAAGAATTAGACGCTATATTACATAAAGTATATTGCGATATTTGTAGGTTCATTATACCAAATGTAATGTGATCTTGATTGGTTTTCTTTGTGTACATAAAAATGTGGGAGATGGGTAAAGTCATAAAAAATAACAAAAAGTTATTATAATATATATTTATTAAATCTTACTAACTAAATAGTAAACAAAAAAAATATTTTTTTTAAGTCTTTTTTCTTTTATATTTATAAATAGATACTAGTTAAGTGATAACATGCTATATATGTATATAGTATGTGATATTAGTTTAGGTTAATAGCAAGAACACCCTGTGAAAGCGCAGTAGCCACCACTAAAGCCTCGTCTTCTGCAGTTGGAAGCGCACTCCCAAAGAGTACATCCTGATCTAATTTGCCGTTTCATTAGATTGTGGAAACCTAAAATAAGTAATGTCGTTAGTCAGAAATATCAATAATAAATATAAGTGAATAATATTTTGTTTAGAGTTCAGTCGTGGCAAATCGTCACAAGCGTGCGTCTGTAAGCGTGTGGGTTCGATTCCCACTTGAGTAATAAAATATTTAATATTTTCATTTAGTTGCACTGCTAAAAAGCAAAGCGCGGAGTCAAGTTCCGACACTCAATACGCAATGTCTCCAAGATTTCAATGGAAAGAGAGGAACTGAAGTGACTTAATGGGAACAGGGTGTCCTAACTTATAGTATGAAGCTAAAAGTATGATATATAATCATTTACATTTAGTATATAAAATATTTAAAAAACCGCTATTATGTATGGTATACTTTGGAAGTATCTGATCAAACACACGATGATGTGATAGATGTATTTTATTGCTGTAAAGAAATCAAGAATTTCTACTCTACAGTACTTAGCCCTTTGAAAAAAAAATCTCTACAGTTACGAGTACGGTCTTAAGGTCATGATAACCATCACACAATGTCACAAAAGGGAAAAAGGGAACGAAGGAAAGGAACATTTACAGGTTTTCTTGCTTTTCCCTGATAATGACATACTGTCCCGTGGTACATAAAAATAAAAAAAAAGTATATATCTATTGAGTCTCAATGATTATAAATAATCCGTGTCTATTTGCGTGTGCTGCTACTAATGTTGTAAATAATTTAACATTCCGAAACTTTATGGCATGAATACAAAAGTAAAATTTTGCCTTTATTTAAAGCTCACGAGAAGCAGATCACGAAATAATTTAATATTAATGAAAAAAGTTGGTACTTACTAGGGGTTTCGTCAGGTTCGTAGCAATATGCTATAGTGGCCAAAGCCAACACGAGGAACAACGCGAGGAATACACACGTCTTCATGATTGTATAAAGTAGCTGCTAGTGATCAACTAACATATGCAGTTCCTTATAAATAAATACTTTTAATTGCATTTATTTATTACTTTGATAAGATTTAAATAAATGTGTTCATTGCTGGTTTTATCTTAAGTAAAAGCTATCGTTTTCTTAGTTGGTAGTCAATGGATACGTTTCAAATTATTTATTGCACATTTAGGTGTAAGCTTTCCGGCACATTCGCTTTTTACTTAGTTTTTATCTGTTGAAAAGGGAGTTACCCGAGGTTTACTCAACCACCTAAAAATAAAGGAGAAAGAATAATGAGTCTAAATTAAACAAATCAAATAATCAGCTTTACGCTATATCCCACACACAGTAGTGTAGACCTATGGAACCTAGTGAGTGATAAGACACTCCATTCCGCAGTTTTAACAAAAACATTTTGAGGCGTGTTGAGTGGCGGAACTCAACGCCGGGCTTTTGCCTTGGTGCCCGAGCGAAGAAAATATAATATTAATACATAATAATTGATTCCGTCGAACGGGGATCGAACCCAAAACCATTGCATTACAGTTACTCCTTGCCCCTGCAGCATGACGGCCTCTACAAACAAATCAAATAATATGCGAAAAAAAACAATAAATAACAAATTATGAAGTACAGGGTTGCATTTGTATTGCAAACTGTAATATTTAATCATAGATAAGATTATCGCTTTGTTATTGTTTATTTATTGCATTTCCTAGAAATTCTAAGTATCTGAGTATATTGAGTAAGCTTTACTTTACATTTACATTTTCCTGTACATTTCACAGAAATTTTTGATATACATATGTGACGTCAAATTAATTATTCAAGTAGGTATGCACTCAACTCAGCTTCACACTGGTTCCCGCACACAACAGGGTAGGCAGAGGGAACCTAATGTGAAGACATTCCGTTCCCCACTTTCCACTGAATTTTAGAGGCATTCCGTGTTGAGTGGCAGAACTAAACGCCGATCTTTGCCACGACACCAGAGCGAAAATATACATTTAAATAAATATTTCATTTCCTCGAATGGGGATCGAACCCATAACCGTTGCGGTACAGTTACACCCTTGTGCCCCTGGGCCACGACGGCCTCAATGTACTCAGCTCTATTTATGATAATTCTTTTCAGATTACAATATTTTAGAATCATTTTCTAAATATTTTTAAGCTTTTCGCACTATCTCGCACATATCAGGGTAGGCAGAGTGAACCAGCAAACCAAGTGTTAAGACACTCCGTTACCATTTAGACACTTTCGGTTCACACTTTCTGCTGAGTTCTTGAGGCATTGCGTGTTGCGTGTTGGAACTCAACGCCGATCAACTTTACCTCGATACCAGAGCTAGGAAAAGAGGATCCACTCAAGGATATAAAATATGTAATATTTATATTTTATATACTCGAATGGAAATCGAACTTACATTCTGTCACGTTTACAGTCACTCGCTTGTGCCACGTCGTCACGTCACGATTGTGACAGTATTACTCTTGCTAAGAAAATAAAGTATTTGAGTTGTTTTTTTTATCAGCTTCACGCTGTATCCCGCACACTGCAGAGTAGGCAGAGGGAACTTAGTGTTAAGACACTCCGTTCCGTTGTTTTTTTTTTGTTATTTCTGCAGCTGGATATTTTTTCATCTTTATAATTACTTTTTGTTTATCTTTATTATTAGGATTATTTCGCATTCCACAGTTATATATTTATTACTACTAAACTACTACTACTAGCTCCGTCTATAATGATTTTTTAACGCACAGATGGATAAAAAATTAAGAAATCACTCTAGAGCTTAAAACACTAAATGATACTAATCATCACCACAAGTTAACATATGCACCTATTTTAGGCAATATTCTTTTTTTACATTAATTTACCTTCTTTCTTATTTTTACTTTCTTATTATTGCTGTGTATTGCACATATCAGGGTAAGAAACTTATATTTTCCAGTTTCCGCCGAATTCTTGAGGCATTGCGTGTTGAATGGCGGACCTCAACGCCGCGCAGTCATTGCCAGAAGGAGGATACGGGAATATTAAATATTCCATTCTTAAATATTTCATTCGAATGGTCATCGAACCCACAACCGTCGTGTTTACAGTCGGATGTATGCGCCCCTGCCACATGACGGCCTTATTTTCATCAAGGCACATAACATTTACATAAATATTACACATATTATAGGCGAAGGACAGAGAAATTTTAGTAATTCATTTATCTATTCTACATTCTACACTTTCCTGAACTGTAGTGGTTGAACTACATCTAGTGCCCGATCTGATGTAGTATTTAACTAGTATTTCCTATACACTTGTCACAGCTTGCTTATGTTAACCCTTTTAAAAATGTTAAAATAATTTAATATACAGGGGTGTCAAACAAAATAAATTATCGTTATAAAATAAAACGCCATTTGTAAGAACGACGCACGCAGCCATAAACCTATCAAAGGGAAACCATCGCATTCGTCTCGTAATTAGACGGTGGAATCGATATTGGTGGCAAAGTTCAAAATTGTTTAACCTTTTGTAGTATTTTTGTAATTGTATGTGTTTACGTTATTGATATCTATGCGTAACTGTGTCACATGAAATACAGGTATGGATAAATATCGTGAAATGAAAAAAAATCCGTATAAAAATTTTACGCAGCGTAGTTTAAAGAAATATGTTTTTTAAGTAAATAACTCTTTAAAGATGCTAAAGTCTAAAATCCTAGGGCCTCCAGAGTTACGTAATTTTAGCAAAGCTTTCAGCTTTTTGAGGATTGTTTGTCTATACTGTAGTTAAGACAGTATGCGTACTTACTAACTTGAAAGTGGTGCCCTTTCACAGGCAGCGCCAACTAAAGGTACATCTCTATTTGGGATGTTGATTGAGCCATCAGATTGGTCTGGGTGCTTATAAGGGTCTTGAAATATTCCCGTAAATAATATATGTAAAATTTAGGCTGGCTAGTATGACGTACTTTGCCCAAATTTTAAACAACCTTTAGGACGTCTAGCGTAAATGATTAAAGACCCACGTTAAGGGCCTGGCAATAATAAATATATTTTTTTAACATTATTCTTGAAAATATATTTACATACGAGCGTTTCTACTTTAACGTAGGTGTCTCTGATAGGATCCCATTTTCAAGTTAGTAACGTGCAATGTCCTACCTGCATATTAGACTATTAATCTTCGAAATTTTAGCTTTGCTAAAATGACGTAGGTCTGGAACCACCGGATCTCAGTTTATAAAAGTGACTGTCTGCATGTTTGTAAAATTATCATTATGTTAATTTTAATGAGAGAGAGAGCATTAAAAAAAATTGATCTTACAATCATAGCACTCATATCTGAACAAATGCTATTGAACTTTAAAAAAGTTAGTCAATTTTTTATAAGCTAATCGAAAATTTAAGCGATTCCATGTAAAGTTATGTTTAATAAGTAAATATTTTAATATACATATATATTAATTAAAAACATCTTAATTATTTTTTTACTTAAATTTTCATATATTTATAGTTTTCATGTGAATATAAAAAGTATACTATTTTTTTTAAAATATATTTTTACAGCAGGGGCTAAAGAAATTAAAGAAATGTATAATTATAAAATAAATATTTATTCTAAAAATCTTAATATTCAATAATACATTTTAATACTAATAGTTTTTTTTTATAAAAAAAATTATACGTATATATACTTCGTATAAATAAATTATTAAGTATATTTAGTAACATTGGCATCCAGTGAAGGCACAGTAACCGCCTTTAAACCCGCGTCGTATGCAGTTGGAATTGCATTCCCAAAGCGCGCAACGGGGGTACATCGAGCCAATCGGCTTAATTTGCCGTTTCAGCAAATTGTGAATTTCTGTAACGAAATAACATTGGGAATTATTTTAATATAGATATGTATATAGCAATTGATGTTACTAATGTGAAATGTTAACGTAGTTTATATTTTTTTGAACTTCGCGCTGTATGTAGCTGGGTAGGTAGAGGAAACATAGTGTTTAGACACTTTGTTTCCTATTTTTCACGGAATTATCGAGGTATTGCGTGTTGAGCGGAAGATCTCAACGCCTTGCTTTTTGCCTTGCCAGAGCGAAGAAATGAAAATATTAATAAATAATAATTCATGCCCCAAAGTGGGAATCGAAACCAAAACCGTCACGTTACAGTCACACGCTTATGCCCCTGATTCACAACTGACTCTAGTTTATATTTTGATTATTAGGATAAGAAAATATCTCTGCAAATTCTGTGAAACTTTAAAATAATTTTATATTAAATGGAATGAGTTCTGCCACTCAAATGTGGGACAAAGAATGACAGTAAACAAAAACTGTTACTAAAATTTTACTTACTAGATACATCTTCATCGGCCTCGGAGCTTTGAGCAACCGCCACAAAAGCCACCACCAGGAACAAAGCTAGGACAATACACGCCTTCATGATTGTAACAGGAATGTATGAAAGTGTAAGAGATACAGCCTTTATATGAGACTCTTACCTTCTAACTACCACACTATTTTGTTTTAAAGCGAAACGCACAACTACTGGAGGATTTTTTATTTTCTATTACATTGCTTCTTTAATAAGAATTTTTATGTCTAGATATAAGCGGTGTCAGGCAATGAATGCGATCCATGAATAAACTGTGAAATCAACATTCAAGTATAATACATTAAAGATGCAGGGAATCCCCCTAGTCCCGTTCTGAGGCAGCGCTACTAAGCTGTAAGTTTTTAAACGAGTTAATTAAAAAGCGACTGTAATTTATGAAACATAAAGTTGTATTTAAATTGCGTTAAAATCGTCTTACTAATAACTGATAAGATTAACCGTAATGTTGATTCGCACACATATTCCACGTTTTAGAAATGTTAAGTATATTTAATTACTTATCTAAAGGATTTCAATTGTATTGACTCAGATTATTTTATTATTTTCCTGTTTGTGAAACTTGTTACAATTTGAACAAGTTTTGTGTTTGATATTTTCGATATTAGTAAATATTATAATATTTCGATCTCAGTGAGATATATCGAAGTTTTAATATTTACCCTACGGTCTCAGTCTGTAGTCATCTGTACAAAAACATAATATATAATTTTTTTGTGTCGATCTGTCTATTAACACAAACACACAAGGTGAGACGAAGTTCTCACACAAGGTGAGACGAAGTTTCTGTTTGATTATCATAGTTAATTTTTATTATACCTACATGCATAGTGGTTCCTGCTACCAAGAATGATATAAAAGTGGTCCTTGATCAAGAAAAAGTTGGGAACCCCTGAATTCTAGCAGGATATATATGATATTAAAAAAAAATATATTGATCGAATGTCCAATAAGGCACAGTGTTATGTTGTGTCATAGGGCATACCACATCTCACCATGAGCAGAAAGTGGAAAGTTAAAATAAAACAGCAGTGACTTTTTATCGATTCCATTTAAAAATAAATAAAGATTAATCTATATTATTCAATATTCAAATAATTACAAAAAAAGAGTAAAATAATTAACATTAATTTTAAGGAAAATCAAACTTGTATGTAATTAAATTAGCATTTTTTGTAGTTTCAACTTAATTAAGCAATGCGCTTACGCTTTACATAAATATGTAGTTGCAGCTTTAGTTGTGCCGAGGAACGAAAAGAATGTTCTCATTTTTTGTCATAATAAGTTTGTCGTTTTCTTTTTAGTGTCTAATGAAACCAACAGAGAATTACCTTATTTACTTAACCTAAGAATTTTCCTTATTTTATAGGAACTCAACGCCGCGTACTAGAGAGGGTAGACAATAATTGCATGTTACGTGGCGGTAATTAACACCGCGCTGTACCTAGGGACACGGTATCGAATTGAAAGTATCGATACTGTACTCATGAGTAGTATATAAAAGTATCGTACTCATAAAACAATCGACACATAAGTATCGACAATATACTTCGAAGTCTTCGAGTACTTTTCTTAGTCTAATGCGCATACGTTAGCACGTCAATGTCAGTCAGTAAGTAACGTCATTACGTCACTGACGTGGACATTACATGAGTTTTTTCTGTAAAACAGAACATAAATAAATAATAGTTCAAAAACACGCTTTTGTAAAAAATACTTATCGTTTTTTTACAAAAAGTTCATTTTTTGTTTTTTTTTTTCATATGAAGCATTGCCATCGGTGTTAGATAAGTAAGCAAAATCTAATTAATCGTAATCACGTTCAAAGGTACCCTTAAAAATGTACATAAATAGATAGATACGACTGAAGGTAATAAAAACGTGTTAAAAAACAAATAGTACCTATATATAAAGAAGATAATTGGAAAGTCATGATTAGTTATTCATAAATTTTATCATCTTAAAACTTTTTTAATTTTTTAATTAGTATTTCTCATCGAATGGAATTGGAGCATAATTTCGTATGAGAAAAATATTCCCTTAATACGAATCATGATCCTTGTAAAGGATTCCAAAGAAAGAGTGCGTATGAGTTAATTGGGTTTTTTATTCGATATGATACCTATTAAAAAGTACATGATAAGTAAAAGTATCGAATACAAAGTATCAAGTACAAAGGCATCGGTATCGAAAGGCAATGTACTCGATACCACAAAGTATTTATACTTGTTTCACGTCTCTAGCACATACCTCGTTACCAGAGCGAAGAAATAAAAATATATTAAATATTTCATTTCCTCATGTGGGGATCGAACACAGCCCGCCCCCGTTTACAGTCCCACGCTTGTGCCCCCGCTCCTCATCTGGCCTTATCATGTTCTGTAAGTAATAAATAAAATACAAAAAAAAACAACATTTATAAATTAACGAAATGATCAAACCAACTATAGTTTATTGTATTATAGGCAATCGAAAAGGTACAATTAATAGCCAAAAGAAATTGCTTCTTGGCTATGCCTTTTACGTGTAATCCCATCCAATTCTCTGGCAGTGGCGGCACTCTAGTACCTAAGTGCGTTGTGCAATTTGTCCCGATTGTCGACTGTATATCTCGGGTTACGAGCAGCATCATTCATTTTACCCAACCATTACTGGATTGTACTACAATATGGATAAAATTTGAACAATAACGATCTATTGTCATATTATCTAGGTATTTCGGTACTAGTATAGTAGGTACTTTATAATCGTAATAATCATAAGAAATAGACAAGCGTAAAAAATATTTTGATTTGTAACCCATACATAATATTTGTTGGGTAACCTCTATGAGTACTCCATGAGATAAATAAATCATTAAGTAGAAGATTTTCGTATATTTTAGACAGTTTTGTTATTTTTAACAATGCTCATCTATCTACATTTTGAGTGACAATAATACGTATATTGACCGGGTCCCGGAATTTTTGTTACCATTTTTAACTTCACATTGCATCCCGAACATAGTAGAGTGGGCAGATGGAACCTGGTAACCTATTGTTAAGGCACTCGGTTTTCATTAAGACACTTCTACTCTCCACTTTTCGTCGAAGTCTCAGGAAAATTGCGTTTCGAGTTGCGGAAATCAACGCAGCGCTTTTCCTTATTCTTAGAGCGAGGAAAAAAACTTAAATATTTCGTTCCCTCGAGTTAGAATCTAACCCACAACTTTCGTGTTTACAGGCGCTCGCTTGTGCCTCTAAGCCATGATGCCTTTAACTTCCTTTTGAAAGTCGAAAAATATTTACCAGGTCCTGTGCATTTTATTCGCTTTTTCATTATTTTCTATTAAAAAGCCACAACTCTCCATTTAAATAATATGTTACCGATTTTCGGAATTCAAAGTCAAACGTTTCGTTATCGCATTTCACAGTAGTTTGTCAGTGCACATATTGTTATACTATAGTTATGATTAATTATTTATTTAGCAAACAGGGGTATGCTGTGTTAAAAAATGTTCCAGGTCGGTTTCCAGGAGGCGTGGGTTCGAGTCCCGCTGCGTTCAAATTTTTATACGTTTTCTAAATAAGTATTAATTTATCGATTTTTTTTTCTAATATTTTTCATTCCCTTACTTTGTTGTGAATTTCCATTTCTAAATTTTACCATATAATCCTAGATAATGTTAGTAGTAGAAAATTACAACTGGTTCGTATATCATCTAAATAATAACATTAAAGCAGAAACTTAATTTTTAAAGTTAAAATTTTGGTCTTTCTTAAGATATTTAAATAAATAAATAAATCAGCTTCACGCTGTATTCCGCACACTGCAGGGTAGGCAGAGGGAACCTTGTGTTCAGTTCCCCACTTTCTGCCGAATTCTGGACGCATTCCGTGTTGAGTGGCAGAACTCAACGCCGCTCTTTGTCTCGATACCAGAGCGACGAAATTGAAATATTAATTTAAGTAAATATTTCATCTCTTCGAGTGGGGATCGAACCCACAACCAGTCGGTTTTACAGTCACAGTTTGTGCCCCCGCGCTACGACTGGCCTCATGTTATGTTAGATTAAAAAATTAAATTAAATTAAATCAGGTAGGTGCCGGTGCTCAATGCCGTGCTTTGCTTCGATACTAAGGGAAAAAATGAATCCATACCTATATTATAAATTCGAAAGTAACTCTGTCTGTCTGTCTGTCTGTGCCGCAATCAGGGCCAAACCGCTAATTCAATTGTAATAAAATACTCATAAAGAGATACTTGAGGGTCTTCGGATGAACATAGGTTACTTTTTTTTCTCATATTTGTAATATTGTCGGTATAAACTAATATATTAAAATATTTTTCAATTTGACAGGCAATTTATTCCGCCATGTTAATAACAACCGACCGTTGCTAAGCAACGGTTTGCAAAGTTTATTTGTTGTTATAAGCAAACGTCACCCAAAATGAGATTGCTTAACGCATACATGGCGTGCGCCGACTCAACCTTATGAGATACATAAAAATAATGTTTTACAAAAATATTGTCCTTTAAATAATGTTTAAAAAAGTCCGCGATACACATACCATATTTATCTCTGAAGCTTGAGCAAAGTAACACAGTAACAACAAGTAACCATTTTAATTAATTTACTTTATATTTATCGAGTTTTTGTTGTATGTATTTTCTATAATTTGATATTGATCCTTATGAAAATGAATATAATAGTCACTTTTAGCATTTCATCTAGATTGAAATTATAGTTCACTGTATAACATTCTAATAAATAATTAAGGAGA